>CACKRE030000340.1:52876-81818 GCA_902602495.3 Ectocarpus sp. CCAP 1310/34 | reverse complement strand
AGCTGTCATCCGTACGCAAGGAAGTAAGCACAAGATGCCGAAAACCCTTAGCAGGATGCAGCGCACCCTTCATGAAATCTNCGTTGTGTTAAAATGGTCAAGCATCCTCGAGGCAGTCACACAATGCTTACACCTGTCTCTGGAAGTGAAAGGACCAGAAAATAAAATAATTCATACGCAGCTGTCATCCGTACGCAAGGAAGTAAGCACAAGATGCCGAAAACCCTTAGCAGGATGCAGCGCACCCTTCATGAAATCTGATCATGAAACGCTTCAGAACGCACGAAATCAGCCACAAAGGCCAAGTGTCCCTTATTAGGGGGGGGGTGGTTTCCTCCATTTTTCGGTGAACAAAGAGGTCCACTGCACCAGCCCCATTGCATCTACACTTGCGATTTTTTTAATTTTTTTTCAGGGAGATAGCCTATGATATATCCTATCGCCTGATACTTAAAAACACTTACAAATCGTTTTCACGCCCGAGGACGAGCTGTTGGCGCGAGAGGTGGATTAGGCGTCCCGTAATAGGTCGGTTTACTCTAGATTTCAAAATGAGCGGGAAACAGCCACCCTCAAATCTACAGTACAACTCCAACTGTTAAAATTAAAAAACTAAAAATATATGTTGTGGTGCGTGTACATGTACAACAACAGTCCTACAGCTGTACATACTGCTGTAGTCATTGTTCAAGTCGCCTAAAATAGCAGTGAAGTACTTTCTAAAAACAGCATGTTGTCAAACGACACTACGCCATGTTCCCTATGAAGGCCACATTCCACATAAAATTAAGAATGTATCCGCCTATACAGATGCTTTTGTTTTTAGCTCCAACTGGCATTACTGATAACTCAGTGTTAGGCTTACACAAACTCAAAATAAGCCAAGTCTCCAGTTGGTTATGTTCACTTTCTAAAAAAGAGCAAAAACAGAGAAAAGAAGGCAGGGTGGCAACGAACCCGCCGTGAACAGCAGTGCAACGAGCGTAGAGAGTGCCTCTTCGGCTATGGGTGCGGTAAAACTCATTGCGTTCCGGTGCGGTCCCGGGAATTCTACATCTATCCGGGATTTGCTTGGGTCGTAACCAAAAGCCACGGGATTTCGACATTTTGCACGGTATTTGGTTGGGTGAGAACAACGGGATTCATGTCCTTGCAAACGATTTGGATGGGAATGGGAGAAGGCCATTTGCTCGGTAATGATTTGGATGGGTACGGTAATCGGGAATTACCACGGTAACGTTACCCACTACCGTCCCCGCGGAAATTCCGCGGGAAAGTACCGCGGGAAAATTCCCGAGAGGAGCCCTGCAATTTTTGCTTTTCACGTAAGGTAGGCCTGTCGACGTACAAAGTGCTTTGAGACCACATTATTTGTGTTCCTACGGCTCTCAGTTGTCACGCAAGCCCTCTTTCGTGCCATAGTGGCCGGCGCTTGCCGAGATATGTGGCCCAAAACGATGTCGCAGCACCACCTCGGCGGTGTGAGTTGTTTTTGCCCTATTTTTTACGGCCACAGCCCCCCCATTTTTCGTGGTGAGACGTGTACTGCACCTACATACACTATACAATATAAATGCAAGTTCGCCCGGGGGTATTTCGTTCTTGCCGAAAGAGCGGTACTGAGCTACCGGTCCGCGTTCTGGTGGTCTCCTTCATTCGGGTGTGATCGTGCGTACTACTGTAGACAGATCATCAGCGAGCATGATTGGCGAGATTGTTGACAGCGTGGTGGCAACATTTTTGACAGCGTGGAGTCCCTCGCCACGATGCATACGCATGGATGAGCGTCGTGAGAAGTGCCCTCTTCTTTATCTCCGCTGAGGGCCGGTCGAAGACTGTTACTTCCGGGTGCACGTTAGGTTGTCTCAACCTTCTTCGCGCGAAATTCAAGTCATAGTGTCCGACAACAACAGTCACTCTACTATTATAGCAGCGGTGCAGGCACTGCTGGGTTCGTCCATGGATAGTTGTATTTTTGCTGTTCTCTGCTCAGTAACGTCTAACGTCTACATACATAGACAAGGGACATCTAAGAGCACGTGATCCATCGTGGAAAACAACACACGCATGTCATGCGGTGGAAGGGTGGATTAACATGAGGTGATAATTGGTGGGTAGGGCGGTTGGACTCTGACTACCGGTGGGTCAGAGGATGTCTCAAGAGTGTAGCCTTGTAGATTGTTCTCGCGAATGAATGTTGTCTGTTGTTCTCTTCTCCAACAATACGAGAGAATTAGAGAAACGTCTGGCCGACAGATCCATGACGTGGAACTTCCTTCCTTGATCCTGTAGACAACATGTTCCAGGCTCGAGCATGCAAAGTCATGACCGTACCGATTCCCATAGGGTTGAAATGCATTTCAAGGCCATTCGTGGTGGTCATGGGCTAGCTTCGTAACGAAACCGAGAGCTCCGGGCAGCATGTGTATTTCACAAGCTAAAAGCAGACAATTGTTGAGCATATTCCAACGTACACCGCGGACGCCGGACATGCCCGCTGCAAAACACAGCTGTGGCACGTAGAGGCACCTTCAATACACTTGCTGCGCCATTCTTATCCGCCCCAGAAGCTCTCGTATTTCTGCTAGGACTTCACGCATCCCGTTCGTTGTGATCGTTTACCCGCTGCACTCAGGAGGCCAAAGGCTTCCGCGAGCTATTCAAGATTCCGGGGCTATGATACGCGTGATTTGTAGTTTTTTTCGACGCACCGAACATCAACTACGTGCAAACGGTAAGCACCGCCGTCGCACTTATCTACCCCGCCGCTTCGGACGCAAGGAGGGACTCATACCAGCCGGTCCGGTTTTCGATCGTTTATCCTCGTCCTTGTTCGCGGTAGGGCGTCATACCATGCTGACGTACTCAAACACCTAGAACAGCACCCCTCCTAGGGTATGATTTCATCTGTTTGTTCTTCACCTGGTCTATTTTCCGCGGACACAACCATAAATAAGGGCTCCGGCGCATGGAAATATGCACCACATACAGTAGAACCATTGCTTCTCAGTCCAACGTCAAACACTGGCAACACCGCCGGCTAGGTGGCCCTGTCCAATACAAGGCACCGTCATGTCATTGGCCAACCAGTAGACAGAGAAGGAGCCGAGAACTATAACCAATATGGCGGGGCGTCGGCCGTGTTTGACGGTCGTTTTAAACTATCTTCGAGAACCGCAAGCCCTAAATATTACCACCGCAACATGACGTTGCACGCTGAGGTGGTACCCTACACTACACGAATCACTTCGATTCGAAATACCGATAACCCCCGTGGGCACCGGAGATGCCTGTTACTGTACAATGCTCCTGTACATTACTTCGATTCTCGTGCAACCTCACATCTTCAGAGTCCAGTCTTGCTTCAGAACTGGCCCGCCACATTGCTACACCCCCTGACACGCCGAAGATTATTCTTCGGCATTCCCCGAGCTACCGGGCCCTTTCGCTTTAGCTGAGAACAAACACGGAGAAACCGAGGAAAGCGGCGAAATAGGTCAATGTTACCAGCAAGTTAGCGCTGACGAAGTATCCATTGGTGACGCGGTGGACGGAATCCGGGGATTGCGGGCTGTCCTGGAGTTCATTTACTGACGAATGCCCAATGGGTAGGGATGTTCGTTTCGTTGGGGAGGGGGGAGGGCGAGAATCTGTTGCAGACGTTGAGAAGAGCGCCACTTGCGGAAGAAGAGCCACCGTTGTTGTCCTCTCCTATGCCCCTCCCCAGCATCCGCCCTCTCTATTCTGCGCTATGCAGAGTCTCGTCTTCGCCAGTGATCAATGTTCACTCGCCCTCTTGCCACCGAAAATCTGAAGCTATCGTTGAAGTTTCGGCGCTGTTCCCGACTACAGAGTGCTGTTGCCATTGCTGTGGATTTTCGTGGTCGAATAAGCGACGTCGAATCCTTACGCTATGTGGGGCTCTCTATGTTGGTGAACGGGTAGAGTGCGCGTCCACAACGGATGAGAGGTTCTAGAAAAATATGAAAAACTCAACTCAAAAAATATTCAGGCCTGACAAAAAGCGGGAGCCAGCCTTTTTAGCGCCCCAGGCTCACCTTTTGAGCCACTCTTAATGTTGCTGGTTCCCGAGCCGAACCGCGAAATCGCTCGAAACACAGATTTACCATAGTGCGAACTCTCGGCACGTTTCGATTGACAGGCTTAGGGTAGAAATACGTGCGTCGCAACGCTTCCAAGACTTGAAATAAATCGATTGGCGAAGCAAAGTCACGTCCGTAAGAGAATGGGTACATTGTTCGACATATAAACGCACAGCAGTATACCTTGTCAACGGCACCCGCCAACACCCCTTCTAGCAATGCTCAGCCAGGTAGTCCCACCCTGTAAGGCTTCCGTTAGCTCGGGTATGCGTTGTTTATCGGCGCGACATTCGTTCGAAAGGCTTTCAAGCACCCTTGACTTCTGACGACCAGAGCCGTGTCGAGGTTGAGGAGTTGAGGTGAACCATGTCCAGAGTACAGCGTACTTTTTGGAGACTTTTCGTGTGGGTTCAGCGTGCTGTACGAGGGCACTTAATGGTAGTAATATGTCGCGGTGGCCGGGTCGGGTACATCCAGGAATAACCGTGAAAACTGTTAACCGTAGTGACCAACAGCCGTTACACCTAAGCCTTGCACAATCGTGATGCTAATCGCGCGCTTGATCCAAACCTGGTAGAGAGAGCCGTTTACTGTGGAAAGGCACTGTTCAAGGAGGAGAATGCTCCATTGCTTCTCAGGCTTGTTCGGCGGTGTTCTTGTCTGGATTTCTACTTAAATATGTAGTGGGGTTTAGGTACGAGATCATCACGGGCATTGTGATGCACACAACGAGAACGGCTACGGCGAGGGACTGGAATAGGGATTACTGAAAATATATCAACTTTCACACAGTGGGAGATGGGATTCTAAGCAGAACCCGCAAGGAATACTCAGAAAATATCATCATGGCGCCATGGTGCCAAAATGACGGCAACCTGTGCACACAAGGCGACCAGATCTGGGAGCGTGCAGCCTAAACCAGCTGCTCCAAATATCGTCACCAATTTGGACAGCAAAATTGGCCAAAATCATACCGCCCGCTGTCCCTGGAGCCCGTTTCGAAGAAATTGATGAGTCCCGAATCGTGACACCCCCTTACTCCCCCGAAGGCTAGCGGTTTGACAATCGAAACAAACGTTACACATGCAGCTGGCTTGAGGGGAACTCACGCCTGGTGTCGTAAGAGACTCGGTGAAATGATAATACCATACCTGAAATCGAAACAGGACAAGAGTGCATTCATTCGAAATCGTACTGTTTGTGCGACTTGGGAGACAGCGAGACATGTTGGAACGGCCAGAAGCCATTTTCTCGTATTCCAAAGGCGAAAAATCAGTATGCATCTCGGGCTCTTCGGCAAGATCTACTCCAAATCGTGTCAACAGATTGACCTGACCCCACATACCAACAATGACAAACCACAACGTCTTCGAAATGCCTAGGCGACATCGCGGTGATCTTGCCGACACTCACCCCACACAACCAATCTTGCGTGCGAAACATCTCTGTTTCGGAATATTATTACAACGCCCATGGATGCATCCGCCCTTCGATTCCAGTTCCCAACGTTCTGGAAAATATGGAATAGTTCAACCGAAAGGAACATCGCACGTGCTCGCGTCGTCATGCACGCCCTACACAGAATTTCGAAACTCGATTTCTCCATTAACCAGGAGCGAGTATCATGGTGATTGTTAAAAGATCCCCAGGCAATCAGAATTTGAAGTTTGGTCAAGGGGGGTGCATGATCACCCACGCAAATATATACGGCAACAAAAGAGAACGGCAATGTGGTGGAATATAAATTTTCGTGACGACTGAAGTGCGTCAGCTAGCGCTTTCGCACGGTAGGGGTTCTCGGCCCTGCGCAGCCATACAAGGATGCGCCCGACCGCAGGTTGGACAACGGTTAAAATGATCCATATCATGCGAGTGTTGTGCAAACCATGACAGCATAAAGAGGTGCTCCGCTGTGGTGGCAAAACACGCGAAAAGTTAGCTGCCAATCAATTTCATTTTCGAATTTGTATTTCTGTCGTCGCTGTTGCTAATGTCGTGTGTGGTGTCCTGGTGTTCCCGTTGTTGCCATCGTGACATTCAAGCATGACCCTTTCAGCTTGGAACCGTTGGTCAGAAGACAAGTCAGTGTTCTCACAACCACAAGGCCACACCCCGTCATGACATTACGTCACGTCAAACATAAAGACATGTCGTGTGAGAAGATCGACAAATAACCGGGAAAATTACTCATATCAGCCAAATGACCACGGATGAACGACCATGTACCTCGGACCAACAAAGCCTCTGTAGAGGACTAAATGAGTGTATGCCGTTGGCGTGGTCACTTCTAATCCTCAAACACAAACTTTGCCCACCGTGAGCCCGCCGAAGGTACCAAAATATTGTGCGCCTTGAACAACCAGAAAGGAGGTCCTTAGCAAGTCATGATAAGTAACAACGAGCTTGTGGTGCGCGTGGAGACCAGATTATTGGGAAGCAGTGGCGGATGAGAAAAGTGGGAATCTCTTGTCGGCAGGAAAACCTCAAGTCTAGCCTGTGCGCACATGCACCTGAAAAGTAGGCGGAGGCATCCTTCTTGGGGGCTGTAGAAATCCTATGACACATAGCATTGACACGGACTGGGCTGATGTCATCGACAAAATCGCTCAAAACATGCTACCGGTAAGAATGTTTCAAAACATAAAACAGGGCGTTGCTGCGACCAAGTCCACGAACAACACCATCGACGACAAGGCTCAACACACCTTGGCGTTGACCTTGCTCCGCTGGCGTCATCTTGCGCTTGGTCCTGGTCCACCCCCTCGCCTCCCATCGCCGTCGTCACTTCTTCCTCGCGAAGTGGACACCTTCTTTTTCGATTGATGGCAAAATCGCGCCGGTGGAGGGAAAGGAGAGGAAACGTCGAGGGAATGATCGACTGAGCGGAAACGTGAAGGTGCGCGTGAGGGTGAAATCGTCAGAGAAATTATACCGCCGTCTTCGTGTGTGTTATTTGAGGTAATCATGCGACGAGAAGATACAGCTTGCCGCTCCTAGTCGCCGATAGCGTGGCATCTTTCTGCGATGGTACTGCAGGTAATGGTTAGCTGGAAGAGTTCTTGCCGTGACATACCAGTACAGTATTGCGGGTTTCACTACAAATTTCGGCGCTACTGGCTCGCTCGTCATGCTTGTGCTGCGTGCAGCACCGGGGGGGGGGTTCGGGCTAACCTTAAGCCGGTGAAATGTGCCCCAAGGACTACAGTACCTCGAGTGGCACTTGTAGAACGAACAAAGCATTGGAATGGTCCGGGACATTTCTGCCCCATCCTCCCGGTGAGCGCCGCACTATCGCGTTTACTCACCTCGCATGGTCTAACATCCCTGCTGCTAGGCCCCTCCCTGAGAACGGCCTGAAGGCTGTCGGCGCCGTCATGTTTACTGTCCGCAGCGTTCCGGAAGGTGCCTCCGGCGCAGGTCCAGGATTTTGAGGCTTCAGCTGTCCAGCCAGAAGAAGCTAGTGACGCAGCAGGAGAAAAATTTGGGGCGGAGGGCGAAGACTCGGCTTGAGCTCCACTGATATTTCCTTGACCGGTCGGGCATGGCCCTGAGGCCGATGGTGATACCCTTGATCCGCACGCCATCGCTGCGCCCACTAAATCCGTGATTGGTGTAGCTTGCTCTGCGTCGCCTGCCTCGTCTATAGTTCCCGATTTTGTTGCGGTTGTTGGTGCCTGTGTGCTCGATGGTGCTGATCTAGGGGAAGTAGGGGGAGAGTTGGAGATGGAGGTGGTAGCGGCGGCATTCCTAGCAGAACCCGCCAAAGAAGTAGTATTGCTCCCGCCCGCATCGGCGGGCACGGTATCGATGCTGGATGCTGGCCAAGGTCCAGACTGAGGGTAGGACGGCGAAGCAGTCACGTCAAGGCCCGGGAGTGCTGGAGGCAGCAAAGCCCAGACGGGCAGGGATGCGGCGGCGGCGGTAGGCTTATCCGCGCTCGGGGAGAGTTTTTGGTGTGGGGTCGGTTGCGTGATTGTGCGAGGGGTTGAGGGAGAGATGGAGAGCGAAAGGTGCGTGTTCTCCTGCAGAGCGCCTGGGGCTGTCGTTTCGGCTGCCCGTGGAGCTACTGGTGGCGGTGGGGGGGGTGGATGAGGTGCATGCGCCGGCCCCGGGACAGTCTCCGCTCCATCATCTAGAGGTGGTCCTAACTCCGACAGGTCCGCCTGGGGGCCAGTCATCTGTCGCGGTTTTCTGGTGACGATGCTCGTTTCGGCACCCAAGCAGCCTTGGCCCCCTTCGGGAACACCGCTATTATCGTCCCTCTGCCCACATTTGCTGGTAGAGACACCCAACGGCAAAGGCAAGCCCTTCTCGGAAGCGATCGCCGTTTCGGTGTTGGCAGGGGTACCAGCACCACGACACGGCGGAGCCTCTTGTGTACCGCTCACGTGTCCAGCGGCCCTCTCGCCCTCGGCTCTGGAGGACGCGGTCCTCACATCAACTGCTGTTTCGCTGGACATGTGCACCACTCGTGGTTCCTGTGGAGCGAACCCGACCCTGCTGCCGCCACTGGGCTCCTTTCCTTGCTGCCCCAGAGATGCTGCTTGGTTTTGGTGCATGAATAGCGTAGCTTCCCGTACAACACCGTCCTCCTCCTCCTCGTCGTCGTCATCCCTCGAGCCTCGGTCGTCGCTGCGGAGGGCATCCAAGGGGGCTGGGGCCACCGGCATCTCCAACTGAGGTTGTCGGACGGGCAGTAGGGGGGCGGAAATGGCGTCACATTGTCTTGGAGGCAAGCCGTTCCCGTGCTATTGGTTCACTCGAACTGGTCTCTACCACAGACTCTCCGTTGTTCCATTTTGCAAATTCATGGCATGGCTCTCAATTGTTTTGATGCGAGAGCCATCGTCTTAACATCTGTCCAGTATGGTAAAAGCACAGAGGGAGTCGATTTCACGGAAAACGTGAGCGTGGCATGCACGTTGGGTCTCTATGTTGTACCCATACCGTCGCGAACGACTCACCTCGAGGTTTTCCACGTTCGGTGGCGACGACGTAGCCCACGGCATCCCGGTCAACCACAAATCCGTGTAGATATCTTCAGATTCAGGAGACGACCTAGCCATCGGTTCCGCGTCTGGCCTCTTGTCTGCTGGCCATTTGCTATTGATTCTTCCCGTCGCAGCGTCGCTTGGTGCTACTGCTTCCGCGGTTCTAGCTGCCACTGCTGTTCCACCGTGCGAATGCGCTGCTCCCGATGAACGCTGTGGGTGTGGCTGTTGTGCCGTGATGGCCGGCGACGCTGACTGCCGCATTGGCCTGAAAGGAGCACAACAATCGGACGACCACTGCGGCCGCGTCGGTATCGGGGATCCGGCACCCCACGAAGTGCTGAGGTATGAAGGCTTACCCGGGTTCTGAAGAGGAAGGTGATGGGGTTGTAGATTGTGCAACAGACCGTGAAGCGGGGTCTTTGACTCGGCATGCTCGGTGCCTGCCATAGCACGAGTGCTGGAGGAAGGGGCTGTTGCAGGGCGGCGTGGATGCTTCGTTCCACCACCCCTCCCACCACCACCGGTGCCCTCACGGTCCCGCTTACTCCGGCCTTTCCTCAGCATCCCCGTGCCCCTGTGCAAAGCCGTCAAGCAAAAAAAATAGAAAGTCCGTTGTTGTTTCGCTCAAATGTATCAAATGTCTTGGAGGATCAGGTACCGGGCGCCTCCGATTGTGAAACGACTTCGCGGGTATACAACTTATGGTGCCTTTTTCTGCTTTCTTGAGAACAGCTTTTGAACGGGGCGCATCGTATCCGGCAGGGTGCGCTAGTATAGGGACTTCGTGTGAAACGTGTGACTCAAGATTGGTGCACACGTGCAGGGGATACAATGCGGGATAGGGTTGTAGTCGGTTTTCGTTGGGGATTCAGCAACAACATTAGCCACGCAGATACCAATCAGAGGTCTTGTCACGTGAACAGGTGAAACTCTGTCGTGGAACGTGCATCATCCCCTTCATGCCGCATACGGCCCCGGTTATCGACGTACTCAAACGAACATGGGCCTGGAAGGGGTCGGTTCGATCCTTGAGTCATCACCAGAGGAAAATATTTGACCGGCAACAAGAGATCAGCGGCGGCGATCATGCTGCTCCCACCGTTTCAAGCCACCCCCTTAAACATGAGGTGTGCCGTGTGCCAACTATCACTTGCTGCCGGCAAGGGTGGCTTCGCGGATAATCGGTACAACAGGGCAAGCACCATGCGATGTATCGTTGGGGGGTTGGGCAGGGTAGCTCGACTGTAAGGTATCACGCAAGACACGAAAGCTGCACGAGATTCCAGCCAATACGAGACATGCCATACACCGAATCTATTGAACGACGCTGGAAGAAATTCGTAGAACGACCGGACAACAAACCAAACGCCAAACCTTACCCTTTTACAAATTCATTTGTCCCTGTAGCTGCTGCTGCCGCCGCCGCTGCAGCTGCTGCCCTCGCTTCACTTGTTTTGTGATCAGCCGCAGCTGATATCACAGAGACCACTGCGGCTGCCCTGGCCGCTGCCCTGGTCGCCGCCTTCGACAGTCCACATCCCCCCACGGTCGAGCAGCCTTTCGACCTTCCAGCTGCAATTGCTTCCCTCCGTGATCCCACGGCAGGGGGGTGAGGGCGCTTGAACACACCTCCAGCAGGGCTAGAGATTTGTGTCGTGGTAGGGATGGAAAACATGCTTGCGGGGGCCGAAAACGGTCGACATGTTATTGGCTCGTGCGGAGGGTAATACATGCCGGCTCTAAACGGGTGTGCCCGTCCCGGCAACGGGTTCGTATTTGCCGCGAATTCGGCGGCTTTCAGCTGCTTTCGCGAGGCCATGGTTCCGGGTGGACTTCGTGGTGGCTGTTGCGTGGGGAATCCCCGGAAGCCCAAAGGTTGTATCACAGGGTATACCCCGGAAGGGTTGGCCCGTGCCCCGATGTCAACGGTTTCGTCAACCTTGCCAGCCCTTGATTCCGATACAGCGATGCCAGAAGAGGTCCAAACGCCGACGGCATTGCTGAGAACACCGCTTCCCATTTGACCCGCATAGGGTAGATTACTTTTCGCCTTTGGGGTATGTGCTTTCTCTATCGGCTGCTGGACCGAAGCGTCGTGCACGTTGCAGGAGTGTGGAGTAGCTTCCGAAGTGGACGGCGCCCCCCCCGCCGTTGATGCTCCTCGACGCCGCGCTGCTGCAGCCGCCGCTGCCGCCGCCGTCGCTGCTGCTGCCGCCGCCGCCGCCGCTGCTGCTGAGGACTGCATCATTCCGCGAAGCCACTCTTCGCGTTGATTTGCTGTGAAGGAGGTGGTGCCCATTGTTGCCCCCGAACATGTTTGTATACACGGGACGGCCTGATACTGCTGCGCGTGGAAGGCTACAGGGATGGCATCGCTACCCACGCCGGCGACAGGCACAGCTGATTCTGGCGAACGGTGTTGATGGGCCTCTTCCGTGCTAAGTGCCCTCGACATGATGTAAGCACCACCAGAGTTTGGCCAGCCGCACTGCTGCCGGTCCCGCGGTGTGCGTTTGTAGCTTCGATCATGAAGTTCCAGGACGAGCTCGTGCCGATGAGTAACCTGTGCGGAGCGACACGTATCGTCCACAATACAGACACCCGTTGGTGTACTTCCTCCGATTCCCCGAGGAGAAAATGGACTAGTCTACAACAATTACGACAACTCACGACTAACGTGCGCGCACGCGAACGCGCCCACGCCCGAAAATTATTCTGGCCGCACGAAACTGTGACTCGGTGTGCTGGTAACATGTTGCGGCGAAACTCGGCGGGACTGTGACGGAAACGACATGGACCAGAGGGATCACACCCACCCACCACTTCCGGCTTTGATGCCACGGATCCCCCACGTTGGGCTGCAAGTGAACACACAGACACACCAGTTTAACATTGACAGCAGTGCGTTGCGCTTCCGCGGCAGTGTGGTGCGTGCCAGTACGCCCTGCGTGGTTCCACGTTCTCCTCGCCCTTTTCTTTTCCGAGGGCAAGGGTGGCGTCATGGAGGGGCCGAAGGAGCAGCTGACACCACTTTATCAGGTACTGCTGCTGAACTCGATCAGTGTGTGAGCTTGGGTTGGGAGTGGCATTATCTCGAGTCCTACGCAGCACGCTGACCTCGGAGTGGTGTCCCCACTGCCGTCGCTTGCGGCTTGTCACGAAGAGATCCTACCCCACCAAATGGCGCGCTCTTTTGTATTTTGGCTGGTTTTGTCTGCAAGCTCTCTGGTGAATCGCCGCAATATGCCAGAGCGAAGACCAAGATCGTCTAACCGAGCACGCGACGAAAGAGTCAACTTGCTTAAAATGTAGACTCAGCAGTGTGGTGTCGACAGCAGCTTGTGCCTACTGCGGGAAAGAAAGCCAGGGCAAGCTCTGTGCATCCGTATTGACACTGGTTGTGCTACTTTTGAACGCACTCTGTGGGAATCGACAACGGGAGATCGGCGGACTTCAGCAGTAGTATTTTGCTTTCTGTACGGGGGGGCGAGGAGAACACGGCCGCCTCACGCCTCAAACTGCACAGAGCGCACCCGGTCCTGCATTCTTACATTGATGGCTCCCCCCGCTGTCTCCCCAGCTGCTGACTTGATCGATGTGTCCCCACTTGGTTGTGCAGTGCCTCGACTTAGAGGTGGACATTGACAAGAGCTTCTTGAGAGGACGCACGTCCATCTGGCTCTTGCATATTCCCTCGCATGGGCGGTATGACAGCTACCCCACGGAGATGAAGCTACACTGCCGGCAGAACGATATTAAGGTTACCAAGGTACGATTTCCCAGCCCCGCTTCAATCAACGGCACAGCAACTAGTCCGGTCAGAGTAGGAAGCAATAATACAGGACAGGGCTGCTGTTGTAAGCAATCGAACTGGTGGTAAAAATAGGTTTTCGTGCAGGCTGGGGTCCAGTTCTCATATTCTGAAGAGAACCATTCCTTAACGAATGACGCGCTCGGTTCTATACACGCACGTAGAACATGGGTTTGAAGGTGGTAGGCGATTTTCCGCAAACCAACCGGTCTATTGACTAACTACCGTCCACCGGACACACCACTGACAGTAGAAGGTATTCAAATGCCACCTTCACGGAAAGAGATAAGTTTCATGTTGCATTCACATCCCACACGATCGAGTGTGGCTTGCGACTTGATCTCTTGTTTGTTCTAAAAAGGTGAACGGGTGCCTGTGCGCGTCAACATACCTGGATAGTCTGGAGGAGGTTGTCAGCCCAGAGGGTTACCGGGATGCCGAGGCCTTCGATATCTGCTACAGGTTCTTGAGTTGTGTTTGTTCGGGCTAGGATATCAGTTCTAGAGGGACAATTCGCAAGGGACTTGATAGGTCGCGTTGGTATCTTAGTTGTTGGGTGAAGGCGCTGTGTGGGTGGTCTTGTCGTCTTTGGCTGTCCATGACGGCGGAACAGCGGACACCCGTTGTTCGTCGCGAACGATCACCGTGACTGTTTGCCAGGCAAAACCGTGCTAGGCGTTGGCGTTGGCGTTGATCGACGACGGCGGGGGTCGTTTCGGATCGCACGAATGCGGCGGCCAATTGCGACGCATGCATCAACGTGGTTTCCGGCACAACATGGTCGTTGGTGCTCCTCGTGCGGTCGTTTCCGTCGTCAGCGTTTCCTCGACGATGTGTTCGCAGCTTTTGAAACGCTCAGGCTGGCTCTTGACGCCACCCTGCCCTGATCTGCCGTGTTGTGCACCTATTTTTTTGCGGTTATCGATGTCGCTGTCGTTGTGCGTACGGGGCGTTGGCCTGGGTAAGAGCGAAGCTGTGGGCGAGCTCCCAGAGTAACAACGGCGAGCTCAAGATCCAGGTGCCGGCGAACTCCCAAAAGATCCCCCAGCTACCCCCAGGTGCTTGCTGACTTGGTGATTGGCGTAGGGTTGGAATTTCATTTTTGAGATGCTGCTGCCGCTGAAAAATCGTTGTTCTTTACTGCCTCTTGCTTCGTGTTTGTTTCGCCCTGCACCTTCTCATCACGTGCATCTCCTGCCGGTAGGCCTTTTCATGCGTTGCCGACGTGTTGCCAAGCTTCAACCGTTCCTCGGCCTTGGCCTTGGCCCTAACCTAACCTAACCTACACGTCCAGCTTCACCGGATGATGACGTTGACTTTGTTCATTCGTGTTTCGTGAGGGTGATGAAGATGGTTGTGGTCTGGTGAACGCAGCACGTGTTTGACATTATTTCGTAGTATCGTTTGCGCCTTGTGCTGCTGAGCATGGGAACCCACTAATCCGCTGTTCTGGGTTTCGACTGTCGGCTTTGCGCTTTCCGCGTTGTGCCGTAAAACGGCTCACCACACCCGACCTATGTAGATGAACCAGCTTCCCCCCATTCGCCGCCAGATTTTGCATTGATTGATTCAGTGTTTACCCGGTTGATATTGACATGTATGACTGCACTGTTGGAAGCAAATTTGGATTTATGGTACTGCCATAGTGATATCCTGTTTTTCCCAGTCTCCATTTTTCTCCGGGTGCACCCGTCGCATTCGTACCGCGTGCCGATTGGAGTTGTGGACATATGTAGTGGAGACTTGTCCCGTGTGTGTGATGGTGCAATCGGGAACGGCCGACGTTTCCAGACCTTCCAGAGACGGCACCGTCAGCGGCCCGCGCCCGGCGGGACGAGACCGCTCGCCTCATACACAAGTCGCGCCAGGTGGAGGAACGGAGGGAGACCAAGCGAAAGCAGGTACTGCTATACAGTAACAACAGGTTGTGAGCGTGTGTCATGGCGTGTAGTTCCACCCTCCGACCTGCTTTCGCTCGGCATGCGTCTTGGGTACTAGTGCTTGCACTGCCATACCCCTAAAGGGAGGCGGAGAAGGATTTCGAGATCAGAAGCTTTGGCTAAATCGTCTTACTTGAAAGGATTGGTTCGTCCAGACATTCCGACGGTGTCGAGCTGGTGCCGAGATAATTTTGGATGGTGTGAAGGGACGCACACACGTACCAATGAAAAAAATCTGTAGGCTGCTGCACAAATCGCGAGTTTCGAGGCGAGGGCACCGGGGCGTACGAAAGGGTCTATGATTGCAACTAGCGTTGGTCTCTTCCGCGGTCAATAGGATGTTCGGCCGATGAATCCCAAACACCAACTTGCTGGCTGGGGCGGCATCAATTTCATTTAGATCACCTCTGGTTGGCTTGCCCCCATGAATAGAAGCATGTTTCCATCGACGTCGTTTCGTAACTACCAGCGAAAGATGTTTCTTGTTTGGCGCGCATTGGGATGCGAAGCGTCAAGTTGTTCCGCCACAACTGTGCTATGCTATGAAACGGTCTACGTTTTTCCGCGACTCCACCTTCGTGACCCCTCAAATTTTTGTGTGTGCAGCAACTCGCATTTGTTCACGTTAGGTTATTTTGGGGTAGTAGGGATGTAGTCTACACACCACTTCATTGGAAGATAGCTTCTAGGCGATCATGTTCCCAATGATGGTATCAGGGTGAGGTTTAGCTCTTCACGTGTTGCGCGTTTGTTCCGTGCCATGCTGGCCAGGGCTCGCGAAGCGGCTTTGCGCCGCAATCTCCGGAAATCTCGATGATGTCACCCGCCCACCCTTCTCCTGGTTCCAATGCCAACATGGACTCCCCAGCACCGATGGATGTGGCAGATTCCTCCGACGATGACAACTACGATGGCCATGTAAGTATTAGTATGCTGCAAGCACTGCAGCAAGAATAACGTCCCTGCCGTGAAGACAGGGCGTTTTGTATCCGTTCGATGTCGTAACACACGCGTTTGTTTTTGGACTTGACGGGATCAAATTCGCGTGGAATATGTAGTCGACCTGTTGTGCCCAGCTGCCCAGATGGAGAGATTGCTTGTCGTATGCGGGTTTCCCCTTCAGCAGTTTTCGGCCTCACGGTTGAGCTGAATAGTTGTTTATTACCAGCCAATACGGATATCGTTGCCTTATGAAGGTGAAGTACATCTGGTGTGACCTGCAACCGATAAGCCAGCTTACTGTGCTTGAGGTATGTACAACTTTCTAGGGATGGGTCGATACTGGTTCCAAAAGGCAGCATTAAGCTGGTTCATCATGCCGCCGGACGTCACTGGAGCTGTGACGTAAAACTTTTCTGATCTCTGTCAGATTGAAACGGCAGGTACGTACAGGTCGGTGTGCATGCCAGAATTGTTACACGGATAATACCTCCATGACCACCAACGCGCACAACCACAACATCAAGCCTGACTGTGGGGCGACTTTCCACGAAATTTGTCGTGGAATCAGACGTTTTGCCGTGCAAGAGGGTTTGGTCAAATTCGGTGCTTTTTGCTGTGACAATCTCGCCTACGATATTTTGGCACTGCTGGTTTGTATGAAGTATTGGATCTTGTGGCGAAATGTGCCGCCAAACGCGAGGCTATGTACTACATACCTTACTATCTTGTGCTCTCTTCTCTTGTTGTGTTTTCCATTGTTTTCTTTTTCACTAACCTGGAGGTCGAATCGGCAACCGTGGAAGCACACCGCCAGCGCAAGAGGGAGGAGCACGCCAAGGTCATTTGCGTTGAGGTAAGGTCTGTCCATTGACGCGTCGTTTTCTCGCTTGATTTGATTGATTTGATCGATTTGGTTGAGGCTACTAATAGGGTTACAATGTACCTGGGTGGTGGTTGCGGTGCCACCCTTCCGTTTACCATCCTCTTTTCACCAAGGCTATGGCCTGACGCCATGGCCTATACACTCGGACGACATCATCGTACCCTACAAGGCAACCAGTTGGGTGAGAATGACGAGGATGGCGGTGCTCATTTCTCTCTTGTCCACTGTCACCAAGGCTGGAGGTTCTTGCTCTTGACCTGTCTCTCACTCCCGCCGTTTTCGGACCTTCAAGTATGAAAGCTGTATCCCATGTCTGAGTGCTGTTTAGTACGCTGTCGGTGCTTAGCTGTGCCCGACCTTCATCCGATTGACGTATTTGCTCATACGACACCATCGGTTGTCGGCCCGGTATACCCAGTGACTTTTGGTGTTTCCGTCTCTCAGCGGTAAAGGACTAGTCCACTATAATGGAGTACGGGAGGGGTATCCTCCTTGTTCTTGATTTCAAGGGGTTGCTTTGGTCCTGTCCTGAGGTTGGAGTGGGATGAGGTTGCAACGCTGATTGACGCGGTGTTCAAGGCAGCTGGGGAAGGCACGGGCGGAGGCTTCAAGGAAAATATGTTGTTTGATAGACCCCACACCCCACACCCCACATGAACAGACCACAACGAAGAAAGCAAAGGCGGGCTGTCTGTCTGTCGACAGGAGTGCCAACACTGGAAAATTCAAACGAACGTGGTCTGTTGTGTTCGTAAGCAGCATGCGCTTCATCCCCAAAGTTATAGTGTTAATGCTCTCATACCTTCTTCATACCTTGAAGGTGGAGTGGGAGCTGCTGCACCCCCGCTCCGGCGTTGTTTTCAAGGCGGCCAGGGAGGGCTTCAGCGCTAACCACATGTACACCACCTACTCCCACGCGCCCATGGACATGGACGGGCCGAGGTGAAGCGGGTTGATCGAGACAACGACAGACGGTGTTGGTCTGGCCTTCTCGCTTTTGCTGTCCATTCTGGCTTTGTGCAACATCGTGTTGCTGTTGCTGAACATAACCCAAGAGTTTCGCGACGAGTAAATCCAGGCGTTTGGTTCCTTTTTTAGCTTGCCTAGATGTAAGCCTTCCTGTTGCGGCGTTGTTTCCAGCGGTCTAAGCAAGTTAACGTCGTTTCACCCTGTCGAGGTGACTTTGGATGAATGCTTGAAGTTTGACGCAGTGACTTTGCTTGTTTTGTTGGTGTGTACTGTACAACTCGTGGACTCTTGTTGTTTTTTTGCGCCAGAGGGAAGTCCTTGCCTTGACCGTATGCATAACGTTCGTGTCTAGGTATCCCGGAACCATCGTACATGACCAGCATCACCCCGTTTGGCCACAACTTCCGCCTACACCCTTGCAACAGAACCACCACCAGCGAGAGGCCACCAATGTTAAAGTCATCTCTTGATATGATATCGCTCGGGTTGTGGCCCCTCTTGACCGTCGAACTGAACAGCTCCAGCTCGTGTCGTTGACGAAACACCGCACACTTGTGTGCCCTTGCTCTCGCTCATCGAAACTCGATTCTCCGCTCGCCTGAAACGCTTGTCGGGTGCAGGTGCTGGTTCCCTTGTGTCGACCATGCATCTATTCTCATCTCGTACGACGTGACGGTCCGAGTGGCATCTCCCAAGATCACCGCTGCCTTCAACGGCAGGCTGCTGGAGAGCACCACGCTCGACGATGACGATGGTGATGACGGCGATGCCGGTGCCAACGGCGGCACCGACGGCATGGCTGTTAGAAAGAGAACTAGGTGAGCGCGGTAATACTGGCAGTGACGGAAACCAGACGGCGCTGACCGTGTCAAGGCGCGAGGAATCGATTTACATGTGTTTTTTTGTTCAGATTCTGTGCGGGAATAAGATGATACATCATGCACAACGGCAAGGCGTTGACGAACCATGCAACGGATTGCGAAAGTGTGTCACTAAGTCTGTACAAGTTGCGTAGGGCGTCAAGCGTTTGAAGGTATATCATTGGAGAGTAACACCGGTAGTAGTGCATAGGCAATGTATATAGCTATAGCTGTAGTGAGGGAGCAATGTTACAGTTGCTATCGTTTGGGGAGGGTGGGATAACAGTTAAGTGAACACTTGCTCTCGAGGACGTTGATAGAATTTTTGTCAGCAAAAGCAAGGCAAGCACAAGGTTCGTGTGAAGCCCGACCGTTGAAAAACTCCGCCACAATATCGCCTTGAGCTGTCAGTGAAACTGTCGAGTTGAGATCGCCCTCTATGATCTTGAGCGTATCTACTCCAATGTCCGACGGTGATGTAGTAAGTTCAAGATCGGATTTGTCGCGCCGGAGGCAACATCATTGTGCGGTCTCACCTTCGGTCGCTCCAGACCCTTGGTGTCTAGTAGCATTCATGACAGTCCGCATGACCATTTTCTGTGGGCACTCTGGTACGACTTGTGTGCAGGATTTTTTGCCCTGACGATTTCGAGGCTTTTGTCTCTCTCTCTGGATCGTAAAATAGGCACTGTTGCTCTCTAGCGCTTGCTGTCGTCGTCGGGATCAACGTTTCTCGAAGATCTACAATAGTCTCCCCTGCGGTGAACGTTTTCTACGACATCCCCCCACCGTTCGCTATGTCGGCAGTTACTCCACTTGCTATCGGTTCTCGACGGAGACTCTAACGGCCGCCCGGGCTGTCGGGCTCGCCGTTGGCCGTTTCGCTGCTTGGGACGTGCCGCATTCCCCTCGCGTGAAGGGATTGGTGCTGAAGGCTGCTTCTGCGGGGGGTGGGGGAAGGGCAGGCACCATGAAGGTGCAAGAACGGGTAGTTTTTGTCGAGGTGGCGATGGGAGTGCAGGTGGCTTCGTCCGTCCTCTTGTTGTTGAATAGTTGTTGTTTTTTTGGTGGAGCTGCTGTGGATTGTAAAGGTTCCTTACCTCTTGCCGGTGCCGCTGTTGGTGCAGGTTGCTTCCCTTGTTGCTGACCGAAACCTTTGTGGTTGGGTATAGCTGGGTATGCTCATCTTCCGGCCAACAATATCTTCCAACCGAACCGACTCTCCTGGAGTTGACTCGCACGACGACCACGTAGCAGCGGTGCATACGGTACCGATAACAAGTCAGCAGCAAGCAAGCAGCTGCAGCAAGCTAGCGATATGCGCAGGCCCTTCAACTGCTATCCACGAGGAGGGGGCCAAAAACGCCTGCATGTTTTCCTCTGAAATTGGCTGCGGCGTGTCCGATAGCTGCGTATTTGTTTTAGAAATGAAGAAGTGGCCCTGCTGATATCGGGCGTTGGAAAAAATTATAGTGCTGTCTGAGATCGGGGGATGATATGGTCCAATGTGAACCATGGCTACTACGGCAACATGCTTCGGTCGAAAGCTCTGCATCGCACCCTGTGAATCGCATTGTGCCTCCTCTCGTTCCGTCATTCCATCAAGCAGACCTGACTTGAAGGGTTCGCAGTTCTCGCACACGTTTCGGTTCGTTCCTCGCATCCATCCTGTTGAAACGTCAAACCTCTACCACCCCTTTGATGTTTCAAACGAAAGTTGGAAGTTGATTTTCCCCGACGGACCTCTCGTTTTTTTTTGTCATGCTTTCATTCATTCACGAATAGGTTACGATTGCATGGCCATTGCTGAGGTTTTTCATCGCTCGTTTTTTCGTCGAGCTCGTCTCTCTCCGTTGTTGTTGTTATGTTAAATGCGTGTGTGCTGCTGTTGCTTGGCACAGTCCGAGCGTAGAAGGGCGGTGGACAATAGCTTGATTGCGGCGGCGGGAAGTTTGCTTGCACACGTGCCGGCCGCCGTTTCGTTCCTCGAGGACTGGCTTAAGGCCGATTACCCCTTCAAACGGTGCACGCAGGTGACGTTCGTCATGCGATCGAGTATGACGTAGTGTGACCTTGTGTGACGTTGTTGAATGGCATGCGATGTCATGTGACGCCATGTATGCGATGATGTTGCATGGTATTGTGGGTCGTTTTGCGATGTCACATGATGTAGATATTTTGTGATGTAATGCGCACAGAGAACAACATCGCTCCCGAGGAAACATACCGCTCTCTCTCGGCGTGGTTTAAAAATCACCGCCTGATTGAGCGTTTCTCTCATCGTTCATTTTGGTCTAGGTGAAGCCATGACCCAGGAGACTACTCATTCGTGGGGCGCTGTTTGGCTGTGCATGCACGTTGTAGTTGTCGAGGGAGGGTCGACAGTCATGGAGGGGTTTCAAGCCGTACCGTACAGGTTGAGAAGGTTGAGCATGCGGTGCCTTCATTTACACGTCTCGAGCCAGAAGCAATTCGCGACAATTGTCCTGGCCATGCCGAGGGAACGCAACCGTGAGAGGGATGTCGTTGCCCTACCCATGAGTCAGGAGTCCACCCATGGAACATGCGGGGAATATTCACGACTAATTTTGGGTTGGCTCTCGTCCGGCAGGCTGTTGTATTTCCCACCCTGTCTGTGTTCCACCTTGCTATGTTTGGTTTCCTCCTTTGCGCCTATGCAGGTTTTTGTGGAGGGACTGCCGGACGTGTTTGCGCCGTTCGGTTCCCTATGCCTGCTCAAGGCCGAGCTGCTGTGCACTGAAGACGACAGGTACTGTACACAGGCTCCTCGATAAGCTTTGGAGGTTGCGTCGCTAGTACTTTCTCACTTTATTTCTTGGAGCCACCGACTATTGTATGGCGGTCCTCCTTAGAACAGTGGTAGTTCTTTATTTTTTGGTTCTAGACGTTACGTGTAATATTGGTTGTCCGACGCTCTTCAATGGTGATGCGTGTTGTCATTTGTGGTTGTGCCACCTGCTTTTTCCGATTTTTTGTTTTGGAGCGACGTTATGGAGCTCACGGAAATCGCGAGAAAATGCTTCCATCACTTATATTGACACCTCAAAGAGTTTTTCGCTTTGCTCGCAAAGGAGTTCAGGAACGCTTGTGGTTAAAACCGTTGCAAACGATATTACCTCACCATTTATTGTGTGGCCTGCAAACACAGCATTGTGGACTGTCGACTGACAAGTGCGTGGTTGGGGGCCCGTTGACTCGTTGGAGTTAATCTCGTCTGACGTAGTGTAGGGGGGTGACGGTGTGCATATCGAATAACCATGTGTGAACAGTTTATGTATATTTCGATTCGGGAAAGCAGCGCAGAGAAAAGATGGAGTGAATAGGAAAAGGCTGCTCCTGTCTCGTGGGTGACATTTCCCTCCTTACCCTTATCCCCTCCCTTCCTGTGTGGCCAAGGTCTAGGCTTCCAAAATTTCGGAATAGTGTACAAATGGACTGGCAGAATTCATCAGATGACAGCACTCATATTTTGTTCATTTGGTAATGAGTGATCTCCCGCTGCTTTTTCTTTCGGTCAACTTTGCCTGATGGCTAGCGGCATTCGATGCAGCAGAAGCGGTTCTGCTGCTTTCTCGGCGGGGTAATATTACTGCGCTGATTTGTGTTGCAATCTGAGTCGTAGGGGCGCTTTGTGGTCGGTACTGCTGACTTAGGGCGACGCTGTTGACCAGATGCACAAGACACAGTTCATTCCACGAAGGGTTTCTCAACGATGATGATGATTATGTTGGCGATGGCTGTTGAAGGTTCTCAGGACCACATTGGTGCTGAAAAGGCGCACGACAACATCGTTGCTCGACTCGCGGGGTACAAGTTCAATCTCTCGCCCGACCGGTGAACGTGAAAATGTGGACTGGGTCGGAGTGATAAGGATGGTTTATGCTATGGCGGCCGTGTCGTAGCGGATGACGTTGCGAGAAACCGATGATGATACAGGTTTGCAGTGCAAATATGACTTTGGTAGCCTGAGCGAGATCGCGATGCCGCTGATCGCGGCATCTGGTGAATGATAGGATTCCTGATGGTGACCTCCCTGGAGACGCGAGACTGTCAGCGGTAGAGGTGTTACTTTACGGCTGGGTTAGCACCGCGCTTCGCCTAGAGGGCGGCAAGCACCGTTGGCTCGTGCATGGCATCGCTGGTCACCTCCTCACCAAGTTCGCCGCGGAGCTGCGGGGGGAGGAGGAGAAGCAACACAGGCTGTGGCGCGCAGTTCAGAAGGCGGTGAGTTGGGGCTTGCGTGCGGCGAAGCAGGTGGTTACGTAGTGGAGGCTACGGTGCACACGGCTCGATCGTAGAAGTGCTTTGGAATGATATGTACCACCCCATTGTCGTTTCTGACGCGGTTTACTTTGAGTGCTTCGTATACGGGTAGGTCTCGGACATGGCCGAGGCTCCTTTGCTGCGTCGCACGTTGCCCGGGAGTTTTTGTGGTGAAGGGATAGGCTTGTGTGGATCGAGGGTGCGGATTGTCCCCATCGACTGCGAAAACTATCACGGATGCTCTCAACCCGGATCCGAAATTAAATCGGGTGAGACCTCTTGAGAGGCCTCTGGTTGCACGCTGCACGGTCAGCATCCCCTGACTCCGCGAGTCCCCTGCGATTGACCTTGAGCGCGCAGGTGGCTCTTGACTGCGACTTGGGTTGCCCCTCCATCTCCCCCCCGACCCCGGACCTGTACATCCCGGATGCTATAGACCCGGCGACAGCATACTACGCCAGACTCAAGGCGGTGCTCATACTGCATATGGCCGAGGTGCGCGGGCTTCCGACATGACTCGGTCGGGATACACGATGGAACGAACAACGCGTTGGCAACGTTCCGTAAGATGCTTGTTTGTTTCATGTGTTGGTGCACCGGATATCGTCGTTTTTTGAGCTGAAGCTCTTTTGCGCTAAGCTGGACTGTTATTTGGCCCGCCTCCATCGAATGATTCGTCAGCGTGTAGGACCTTGCGATGTACAATGTGCTTTTGCCAGAAGAAGGTGTAGGTGTTCGCGTTGGAG
Source organism: Ectocarpus sp. CCAP 1310/34 (assembly GCA_902602495.3). Taxonomy (NCBI): domain Eukaryota; class Phaeophyceae; order Ectocarpales; family Ectocarpaceae; genus Ectocarpus; species Ectocarpus sp. CCAP 1310/34. The sequence continues at coordinate 58,286 of CACKRE030000340.1, read as the reverse complement.
CTCGTACGCCTCAAGGTACATGTACCAAACGATAGACGACGATATATATATTTTTTTTCTCCCATCATCGGATTCTGTCGTCTGCCCCTCTGGCCCCTATCCTCCACTTCTACTGGCTAGACGACCCAACCGGGGTCACATGGGAGGGGGGGGCTGGACCCCCTCCTGCGGTTCCTGTCTGAGGTATTTTTATCGCGAGAAGGGTACAGCAATCCCTTCCCTCGCGACTTACGAAGTCGATTATGGTTTACTAACAACGAGCTTTGCAACGCGTCGCTTTCGCTTTCATCCCAGACCAGGATTTATTTAGTGAGAAAAAAAATCACGCTCCCGAGACTTGAACCCATGACCTGGCCCTTAGCAGGCTGCGAGGTTACCCACTAGACCACCGGGGCGACCGGTATGTGGGTTACCGTATTTTTTGGTCGTCTCATTCTGCGCTTGTTTGTGTTACGTACGCACCCAGCGCCGCTCGTTCCTACACCTCAAAGCGTTTCTTCTATTCACTCTTGGTGTCGGTGGTCGTGCTGTCGTGCTTGGTAGGGTTAGGTTCCTCTCGCAATACGGATCGAAATCGTGTGCGTAAAGCAATTTTTTTTTTTGCATTCACAGTACAGTGGTCTGAAATACCATCCTCCTGCGGCAAGAACACGCGGGCGCTCAATTGAAACCTTGTATACTTGCACATTTCCCCAGAATGTTGATGTAGCAGCAAGACAATCGCGCAAGGTGGCACTCCCAGGACAGTGATTTGGAACGAGATCAAACATGCAATCCAGTCCGACTGTGTCCGCACCTTGAGTGAGCACATTTCAACCCATGTCCTAGCCCTATTTTTTGAACACCTTCGCGCCCGCCTGTGCCCAGTCGGTTGCCTCTATTGAGACAGGGACTGCTTGGCGCACACTAGTGGTGCGTTTCACTCAGGTTGGCTGTATGAATTGATGCTTCCATTAACCAGGTCAAGGTACAGCCGGCGGACATGCAGGATGCCCTTGGCTCCGTAATGCGTCCAATCGCCCTGCACGTGAGGGATGCGAAGGCGGACCTCGCTCTCAGGTAGTATCCAACACAGCATGGCAGCGGCGCAGAAGGCGGTCGGTAAATTTTACCATCGTATTAGCGGGCATCTTGGGTGTGGTAGGTATTGTAACTGTTGCCGGGGTCCCTAACCAGGTGCGATAGCTAGACGTGGGACATTCGCTGCGGTGTCCAATAGAACCTCAGCATCCCGTATGTGCTTGCGTTCCGAACTAATCTCTTTCGGGTCGCGCACTTCCAATTCGGGGACAGCCGTCGTGAATGCTGTTGAACCTTAGCCCGTGTCCGTGCCTGTTTTTTTTTCACGCTTGTCCCGGGGCTGCTAGTGCGGCAGCCTTGGCTTCCCTACAAGTATACCCTGGATGGTTGGTTGTTGTAAGAAAAATACACTGAGAAGTGTAGTACGCTACATACATACGCTGAAAAGTGTAGTACACGTCTCACCACGAAAAATGGGGGGACTGTCGCCATAATTAATAGGACGAAAACAAACACACCCTTGTTCTCTGCGGTTGAATCGCCAAGTTGCTTAGCCTCGACTTTGCTGCTTGTGCAATGTAGGAATCGACGACATAACGGCTGACGGTACATCAAGCGACCTGTCTCGGCGAAGTTTCTGAAGTCTGAAGTCATATCATGTCCTCCTAGATGCTGTTCGGAGTGTCCTCTACCGTGACCGTATCCTTTGTCTCCTAGTCTCGTCAAGACAACACGCCCCCCGTGCCGCCCGTCCATGTTCACTTTGCACTGCAATTCTACTCTCTACACTCGTGCCGTTGTTCCACTTCGTTCGAATACTTGCAATATGTCAGGCGTCAGGCGTCTGCCTTTTCTTTGACGAGGCAGTCGAGCTCTCTGTCCCAAGGGCAGCTGTCTAGGCAAGCCTCGGCTGCCTCCGCTGTCGACAACGCGGGAGACGTCGACGATGCTGCTACGGCGGCGGCAAGCTCCGGGGAGCAGGTTGGGGGGCAGTTCATGCAGCCGCTGACGGATACAGCCTTTTTGCTGGTGAGCAATTTTGGTTTCACGTACACACTGCTGTGTATTCCGATGGTCCGATAGTCGAGGTACCCTGTCCTGACATTTTCTAACAGTTTGGCGCCGTTCTCGTGGCGAGGTCAGTGGTATGGCTGTTCGGTGAGCGATTGCGGTATTGATGTTTCTTAGGTGCGTGTGTAATTAGACATGCAGCTGAAAACGCCTCGCCGACGGGTTATGGCCGCACGTCGCATTCCGTCAGAAGGCTGATGTGATGTATTTGGCAGGTTCTGAGCTCCAGATATGTACGTGTATCATTTCTATGTTTTTTGTGCTTCGGGGTATCTCTCGCTCGCGGCAGTGAGCCCTTTGACACGATTCATTCTCAGGGGCACGTAAGAGGCCCGTCGTGTACATTACCACGCATTCCCGAGGAACGGCAGGCACCCGTGGCGTGTGTGATTGACGCCCAAAGTTGAAAAAAACTGGTGCGGCTCTATACCCCGGGGACGTGTTGCGCACGAAGAAAACATTCGCACGTAACAGAAGAAATTGTGCTTTTGACAGAACGAAATACTTTTGATTGCCGCCAACGAACACAAGTCGCACAGACCATGGGTACCACCGTACGAATACACAAGAGCGAATTGTCAAATGCAGCGGATTACAGCAGCAGCAGGACCTGCCGCAAAGGCGCCGCTAAAGCACACACTCACTCACGTACACGCGAACAGTCGTTGCGGCGAGAAAACCAAAAATACCCCACACATGGGAGCAAGATCCAGGCAAATTCTGCAGGTTGGATGCAACGACACGGCCTAGGGTTAGGGTTGGTTGTTCGAGAACCGGCACTACCGGAAGTTGGGATGCAACGACACGGCCGCGATGACATTGGTACTTGGGCCATGTCATCCTTCTTGCGTCGCCCCCGGGAGTGGGCAAGCCACCTAACTCCCGAAGGCCCGAACGGGAGCCTTGCATTTTGTATTTCATTTGTTTCCCTGGCACGCGACCTTGTGTGGAATCTTGACCGTTAATGGGGGTGATTGTGGTTCTGCAGCTGGTTCGGACGATGGCGGCCAGAGGCGGGCACGACCTCGGGAAGGAGCTGACAGAAGGTTTTTACCACCAGTGGGTCACCGGACAATGCCTTCCTTACCTCAGGTGGGTGCTGTTGTTGCTGTTGTTGCTGTTGTTGCTGTTGGGATTGCCGCTGTGACGTCGTTCGACACGCCAGCAGCACTACACTGCACTGCACTGCTGTGGTCGTCGCAAAAGCGCGGGGTGCACCGTCGCCGGGTATCATTGAACGATACATGGTATTTGTGTACCAGACTATTTTCTCTTCGGATATCATTTAGCGGGGCCAACTTTAGCTCGCCATCCGTGCGTTAGTACACATGTGAGAACCCAGGAGTTGATACCGCGACCCTTGGACGTGAGAGGCCATCTCGCTGTAAAATGAACATGTACAGAGTTCTACCCTCGCTGTTGCTGATGGTGCTCACGTCGACGATGCTGCTTCCGGCTGTGCCACCCTTTGCTGTTCACCATGTGTTCACCATGTATTGTTTTCTGCACGGGGCTGCTGGTACTGCTGGTGTTGCTCCTGCTGACACCAATCTTTAGGGTGGGATACCACTACAAGAAGAAGGCGAACGTCATCAACCTGGTTGTAGAACAGGCGAGCAAATTTAGCACTCGTGGCAACAGCAGTTCACTTGCATGTTCCATGGTGCCCACCTTATTTTCGTCCTTTTGTGTTGCCGATATCTGTTCGCTGCAGCCATTGTCGTTGCTGCTACCGCTCGAAGGGCTCGACCGTTTTCTTTGTGAAGAAACCATAACGCTTAGTTCGTTCAGTGTCATCTGCATCAGTACGGCAGTTGCCTTGCGGACTGTGTGGCACAGGAAGACGTTCATCATCTACATGATTCAATACGTCGGCGTTGGACCTACGCGTTGCCACCTTAGAGACAACAGCCGCACGTTCCCCCTCCCCGCACAACCCAGCAGCAGCACCTACTGACACAGTTTTCGCATCTCCCTGTCATGCAAAAGCGTACCATGTTTCCTGTCGGCCTGGATTCCACCATGGATTCATCAACACGCCCCCCCTTGTTGGTCTGTGATACAGTGTAGATTGGGCGCTGCACGTCCAGGCCATGTGCCACCACTTCGGATACGGGGATAGCTTCTGTGTCGGATCACGCGAATTTGGCGTCTATATTATTATCATTTGCTTGTCATCCTGTGGTACATCGCGTCGTTTTCTGTTTCGACAGCTGGAGGTTGCGTTGACGCGCAGTGGTAAGCAGTGTAGGCATGTTCAGTGTCCGGCCGGTACTACCGGAAGCCCGGTCGATTGGCAATGTGCTGATGTACGTTCAGCTTTGCGGCCTGACCAGAGGATTTAGTATCTTGCGCCTCGCATCCTAACCGATTATGTGCCTGTTCTATCCGTGGATAAATGGATGTAAAGGTGGTGCCGCCGTGGATGTCAGGCATCGCGTGCCATGGTCCTCTCACGGTGGAAGTGTGGGAGTCCGACAGCATGGGGGGCGGCAATGATAACGGACCCAGAAGGTATCCGACACATGCCTCTGCTCCTCTAGTTTCGGTCATGGTATTATAGCTGTTGTCACATGTCACAGGAGTATTATAGCTGTTGTTGCCTTGTTGTGTTTGTTGGTATTGTTTCACCTGCTACTGCTCCGTCGTTTGGCCTCATCGCTGGGGTACAGGGCAACGACAGGACAAACTATTGACAGCCGTCTGCTTTCGTTTCCACGCTTGATTCGTTAATTCGTGTCGTTCGTTGTTGTTTCCTTTGTTCGTGTGTCCTAGGTTTCGTGAGCAGCTGCCTCCAAGCCGTGATGAAAAGAAGACGGCGAATCATGTCGAGATAGTCACTCGGGCGGTCCAGAGCAAAAGCCGGAGGAGGCGAAGGGTGGGTTATTTCACCTGTCTGCCTTTGTTCTTAGGGATAGCACGAGGGGCTTGGTTCACGGCTAGATTGGTGCGGAAAAAGGATTCTTGGAGTAGAACATGACGGTAGCCTTCCCTCTCCTCCCGCTTAGCCGAGCGTAAAGTTTCATGCAACGCATCCGAACCATCCCCCCCCCCCCCCCCCCCCCCCCCCCCCCCCCCCCCCCCCCCCCCCCCCCCNCCCCCCCCCCCCCCCCTCCCCCTCTCGGCGCTGGTACTGCGGGTCTCCGATCACCTCTTCACTGCAATTTGCCGTCGAACCATTCGACCGATGTTAGAGGTCTTTGGAAGCGCTTTTGCCTTCGAATGTTTTAGTGTTCCTTTCGAACCGTATCCTGTGCTTCTTGGCTTCTCCCCGCTCCAATCGTCCAGCCGCCCCTGGGAACAGATCCCCCCCCCCCCC
>CACKRE030000339.1:137057-152634 GCA_902602495.3 Ectocarpus sp. CCAP 1310/34 | reverse complement strand
TGTTGCTGTAGTCGAACGGTGAGACGGACGTGTAGTTCAGTTTTGGGCACGCGTACGGTGCTGCAGGGATTATATATAGGTGTAGTAGTACCTCTTCGGGCTCTTGGATACCTTTTTCTTGCTACGTGTGCGTGTTCTTTAGATCCTCAGATGGCTCTAGCACTTTCGTGACCACGGGCTGAGAGTCTTTGCTAGATTTTGGCATTTAGCAACTGGCATACGGTTTAATGTGAAGTCAACCGTGACAATTTTGCCCCCGGATAAACCGCCCCGGTCTGCACCGTGGAGCTTCCCAAAAATGCGTAATACAAGCGGTTTTTCCACGGAGCGGTTTGAGCTACTACTCCGTCACACGAGCACGGATCATATCGCAGTGCAGTCACGGGTAAAACCGCGATAAGGTCACCGGCGGCCTCCAACCTCCAGCCACAGCACACCGTGCGGAAAATCGGTTTTCGGTGGACCAACCCAACGTTTTTCACCACGTTGCAGGTACGTGCTCCGTCGACTTTGTACGGATATCCGTGCGGTTTCGAAGTTTTTTATACGGCAAGTATCACGGAGTGGTTATAACCGCTCCGCTCCGTGGAAAAATAAACGCTCCGTGAAACACCATCGAATAGTCATGGTATGTATGTGGCACTCTTGCAACCGAGGGCCTAGCGAGGAGCACAACAAAAGCTGAATGGCCAGAGAAGCAAAAGAACTGCCGAGACTGCGTGGGACGGTACAAGAGTCCGGAGGTAAGTTACTATAGTGCATCAAGAGCAATGCACGTACCAGAGAGTAATGGCAGAAGAAAACAGCTCGGGGGAGGTGGCCCCCCGAAACATCTCAACCGCATTTTTATACGTCACCACACAGCGGTAGAGCAGGGACCGGAGAAAGTGGCAGCAAACACCGCGACGACATCCCCCTTGCGTCGACAACTCACTCACTAGAAAGGTTACCCCGCAGCGGCGTTATGAGTGAGAGGATGATTGGGCCGAGTTGTTTCTTACGCTCCTAGGAGATTGCTGCCAAATTTCGCAAAACAAAAGCCTCGAGTTCGATGTACTTCCAGCTATTAGCATCGCGGGACCGGGAGTGTCAGGGTCAATAGAGTGTCGAAGATGGAGCCGATGTCCCTTTGAACGGCTTCGCAGTGTGGCGGGAACTTGTACGAGCGGGGTGCCCGGAAATCATCTGTCCCCAGAGCACCGTAACTAGTCTGGAGTTAGACTACATGGGTGCAACACGGACCAAAGGGCACGGCCAACGACGTCGCGCAAGCCTAAAAAGATAAGGGAAATCCGACATTGGCGGGGTCTCCACAGTGCACGACTGCAACAATCGAGCGTGGTTCACGTTGACCAAACAGTCGGGAGGGAGGACCGACCGGCTGCCACGGCACACAACTCATCGCAAACAGTCACGGATGTTGTGTTTTTTTCTTTTATTCTTGTGCGTGAGTTCTTCGGCTGATGCCCGGCGACATTTACATTGGACGCCCATCAACACCACCACCACCACAGCAGCAGCAGCAGCAGCACTGCTGTACCCGACGCCGGCCTTATCAGAAGCGGCCGGCGAGGAGCGGTACGCCGCGTGTACGCCTCCTACGGGACAATCAACAACCGATCTCCACCACACCAAAAACCCACCAGCCCCCGTGCCCTACTCCACCCATACCGTGTTCTCTGCGGATATACCAGACACATGCACTACATATCCAGAACCCAGTAGAGACCGGCAAGGGTTGTTGCAGCTGCCAAGCAATCGTCAAAGTGGCGATGCCTAAGCGGAGAGTAGGCATGCTCCTCCTGCCGCCTTGATCTTCTGCTCGGCGAGCTTGCTGAAGACCTTGGCGCGCACGATGATGGGCACTGCGGGGAGCTTTCCCTTGCCCAGCACCTTGAAGTAGCCCTGACTCAACCAAAACGGGAAGTAGTGAGACAGATGGGGGTAGGGTGGAGAGGAAAATAAGCCCTGTGTCAATAATACGGGAAAGTATGAAGACAGATGGTGGGGTGGAAACGAAAAGCAAATGTCCACCCAAAAATGCTGCACGTCGAGTCGAGGGGAGTAAAAAGAGTCAAGCAGAGCAAAAAGCACAAAAGATGGGATGGTGGACACCACCATACGGTAAACGCGGCGAGCCAAACAAGTCGATGGCTGTAAGGCTGAAGTGAGTCGCTGAAGCAAACGCTATTAGCAACGGTTTTCATCGTCTAGAAACCGACATCGTTCGTAGATTCTTTGCGTTCACCACCAGCAACTTGTGAGGCTACACGCCGGGCGTCGCGGCCTCATAAGCACAAAGGCAATAGACCAAGCGTACTCGCCACCTCCAGCAACGCAAAGGGGGGGGGTGGAGGTACATGTATTGAAGCGGAACAACAGCACTTGCGGCTGTGATACGAAACAAGCAGGACCAACACAAGAAAGATCAATAGTGTTTGAGCTTTATGCGGATCCTAATTGATCGCAGTCGCCCGTTCGAAAAAGCAGGCACATGAGGGCACCCAAAGCAAATACAGCAGAGTATACACGGGTTGCAGCCCATCTACGGGAACGCCTCGACTGCTGCTCTGCGGTGCGTCAAAGATTTGTGTGGGGTCGCCGTTTAAACAAATGTTTTCGTTCTTTCCCGCTCGCGGACAGCAAGAATGGACTCAGCGCGCCCGGCGCGTACCGCGCCATGCGGTGGGCTGTGCTGCGCCAAGAGCTAGCCGTGCTTGACCGTCCGGCTTTTGTTCCGGAAGTCAAGGATTTGGTTTCCTCACCGGGTGTCTGATTGTAGTAGCTATTACAGTACTCGATTCAAGTCCCTTGACGCACACGAAGGCCACAGCATCACAGCAATCGCTACCTTCCCCAGCAATTCTCAGCAGTGTATACCTCCCACAACTCCCAGCCTCTACAGCGGTAGCGCGGAGAAGACACCCCCATGTATGCAAACTGTCCTTGACAACTCCTCAGTTGGCAAGATATAAGTCGCTGACAGCAGCAGGACAGCTCTTTCCTCTCGGTTCCCAGACAGGCTACAAGAAAGTCGACAAGTTGACCGATATCAAATTGCATCGACCGCGAGTGCCCCAGCGGTAAGTGCCTCAAGAACGAAGGTAACTCGGGGAATCGGTTATACGAGGTGTTCCGAATGTGCGTGATTCACGCTTTGGTATCGCGCATTTTCAACGTTTGTTTTCGTTAAACATCTAACTTGAAGCTATGGATGCCGTAGGTCAGGCCTTTTTCGGTGATTCTTTTCTGAGGTCTCTCCCTCGTGCGTGTCCCTCTCACCATGATGCCTTCCTGATGAAACCCCGTACAGCACGACTACAATTGAGTATTGTGTGTCATAGGGTAATCAGTTTGTTGCTTGGAATCATGTATCATCGCGCCGTGCGCTTGTGCGGCAACCAACAACAACACGCCACACCCAGGTTTAACGTACACACAAACAACAACAACAACAACAGAGGCCAAATCTCAACAATAGAGAGGAACTGCTAACACGAGACACGCTACACAACGATACACAAAGAACGATTGAGCCACGTAGTTTCAAGCAAAAAAACATTTACATCCAAGAAAACCACAACAACTCACGTTGTCGGTCACATCGATGACCGGTGCCTTTCCGTCGCCAGCTTTGGCCTGTTCCATGGTCCCCTCGGGCAGCATGGACCACAGCTTGTCGAGGTTCACAATGGGGCAGTGTTCCCGGTTGCGCAACACGTGGAAGTGGCGCATACCCACCTGTCGTTGTTGTTGAGACAGGAAGGTGATGGTTCTTCGTATACCTCACCAGCAGGGTAGATCACTAAACAGCGCTGAGAGCAAAAAAAAAACTGGGCAGAAATGAGCTAACGTAGAAGAATAAACAGGTCGTGACGGGTTAAGTACAAGCGGTAGTGGAACAAAGTGTGCTTCATTCGAGGCGAAAAGGGCGACGATAAGCCGATCGGGAGGGGGGGGGGGCCTACCTGTCACGAAGCTGCTTCCATTTTGCCTGCGTCCAACCCCCTCGAAGTCATGCTTGGTGCCCGCAAAAAAAACAAGGCGTAGGCGTGAAGGTGGGACAGCGGACTCGTTTTCTTCCTTCAGCCGAAACCTCCCTTCGAGCAAGGGTCAGGCGCGGTGACCAATTCACCGTAGGTTGCACAAGACACCACAAATCTCTATAACCACAGAGTAGCCATGGCGAAAATTCATGACATAAAAAAAACGCAACGACCTTGTAAGATTCCACGGGACGGTTCAAACGCCGTTTTTTTCAGCACCGTCGCTATTTTCGCTGAAGGGTAGTCGAGTTCCGCCAAATAGGTCCAGGGGGTGCCGTCTCTGACGCAACCTCAAAGGTAGTCGCTCCTTCGTCTGTCGAGGGTATGCTACAGCACATCGGAGACCGACCCACGGCCCAGCAACTCGTTAACAAAGGTGTCCCGTTCATTCGGCACAAGAGTGAAACCGGGTAACATCCTCACGTCAAGCGCTTCATGCAACTGCAGCACCAAGCGTGGGGTCGTGTTCTTTTCCACTCAGATGGACGTCGATCGAGAGTCAGAGAAAGGGTATCGTTGCAGTCCGGGGTGGAGCTGCACACTGCTGTTGCCCGCCGTGTCTTAAAAAAAGATGTCGAGAACATGGACCGACCCATCTATCTGTGGCCGCAGCCGTTCGTCAGCGTTGTCCAAACAAGCAAGCCTTTGACCTTTCACCATCCAACACACGCTACATGCGGGGAAAATATGATACTGCTGCGCAAGCGGTTGGTCTTCTACGGCTTTTGTAGTGCCAAGGTGGGAAAATAAAATCGGTTCGGGGCGTCCGTTACAAGGACGGTTCAACGTCAAGCCAACGACAACGATACAGCATGTATCGCCGGGTCAAGAGAGGACCAATTTCGACGCATATTGGCCAATGCCCAATAGCCATGTGCAGAACCGCCATCGGCAGGGTCAGAAAGACGCAGCACTCTACAGCAGTACCGCGTTCGCCCATGATTCGGGAAGTACACAATGCCACGAAACGTAAAAAAAAAATGGGTCGGGCAACGAACATGAGCGCGCCGGGCGAAGCAACCATTAAGGGCGGCCAGGGTTGTATTTTTTCTCAGAAAAACAACGTGTGGCCACATGAGGCAGCTCACCCGCTGCTGCCGCGTTGAACACCCGCGAGAATGGCACCCAACGATTCAAAACGCTCAGCATGCAGTACATCGACACGGCAGAGCTGCTGCCGCTGTGCACTGCTTTACATTTGTGCCACCCACCCAACTTGCCACACACGCGAATGCAGAAAAGGGCACGCAGCTCGCAGAGAGGAGGTGGGCATTACCACTGCCATATGCGCAAAAAAGGGATCAACCAGCAGAGCGTAGGAAAGCTTCCCGGCGGCGCACCTTTCCGAAGTACCCAGGGTGGAACTTGTCGAAGAGGATACGGTGGTGGTGCTGTCCACCGGCGTTACCCCGCCCGCCAGGATGCTTCCTGTGCTTCCCGACACGCCCGTGGCCCGCCGAGACGTGCCCCCGCTTCTTGCGGTTCTTCGAGAAACGAGACGGCTGCGGTGTCGTTGCCGCGGTGTAGTACCCACGCAAGACGACCAGATCAGAGGCAGAGAGAGACATCGAAGACAGTCAGGCGTTGTACTACTTAGTGGCTAGACAACGGTGGGACGACAAACGAAAAGACGCTACTTAGCGCAGACCTGCTTGCAGTCACGGGAGTGCTGGAGATAGAGAGGGGCGGGGAGGAGTTTTGCAGTGAACCGGAGGGGAAACAGCGCGACAAAGCCGTGGGGGATTCCAACTGACTGTATCGATGAAATGAGAGGCTGAGGGGTCACATTGCGCATGTTTATTGAGGGCGAGCTTACAGCAGTAACCAACCTCCCTGCCCTGCTCTAGTGTGTGGCGGAATCCAAGGCCGCAAACGCCAGTCTTAAAAAACGCTCCTGCCTTTGACTTTATCTACGGAGAAAGGTATGATTGCCCGCCAAGCGCGTCTCAACAGCAATGGGAAAGCATCTCAAATGGATTGTAGTGTCCACTGAACAGGCTGGCCTCTGCTGGGCCTGTGCTGGCAGCTACGCAAGGCGTTCCACCGGTCACGCAGCGTCCTCGAGTACTCACAGCCAACCCAAGCCAGGGTGCTTCCCACTGCTGCACACATCATCTGTCTCTCTGTGTCTGCTATTCTTTCATGACTACGCACGCCAAAACCAAGTCCAGGAGCGCTGCAGTAGCTCGGCAAACTCTTCCCCTTTCTCACCATGGCTGGAGGAGTTCGGCGTACTTGCTCCCGCTGGGCCCGGGGTCTGAGCCATGGAAGGTCACCCAACGCCACCCAAAGGGGGCCCTGAACAATGGAATGTACACAGGGTATGTTATTTCCTACTTTTCTCGCTGCGACGCCCCCAATTTGATCTTGCAAGCTTGTCACCACGAGCACACACAGCACACGCTGCTGACTGCTTGTGTCTCATACGTGAAGTCTGTTGCGTCAGTCCAGGGTAATTATCACCCTGTGTTTTGCTTCCAACCATCCCCTGCCCTGGTATTTTTCGGAAACATCGCGGTGTGAGCAGCAGCAGTGCATACAGCAGCATCGTCGCTCAAGTTGCAGTGCGGAAATAGAATGAGCGCAGCTTCGGCAAGAACGGGCACCGACAATACCAGGGTGGCCACCTCTGGGGGAGGCCCCTCCCTCACAGACGCCTACCTTCTGCTGTACAATGGAGCCTGCGCGGTGGGGTGGAACCTGACCCTCTACAAGATCGGCGGCGCGATCCTAGAGGGCGGCGACGTGAGGGACGCCGTGCAGGCGACGCACGACTACGTCGCCGTGCTGCAGCTGGTGTCCACGCTCGAGCTCGTCCACGCCTTCGTAGGTCTGGTGAGAGAGAGAGAGAGAGACAGAGAGAGAGAGAGACTGATAGGCGGAGTAATGAAGTTGCAGTAGGCGAGGATCTGGTGAGGATGCACGGATGACCACCCTCCCATGGTCGACCCGCCGTTCGTCGGTTTGTTTACCCCACCAAGTGCCCGAGCGGAGTTATGTGCACGCTACGACAGTGCAGCAGGGAGGTGCCCGCCACGCTCTGGCGCGCGTAGGCTACACAGCAGTGGCGGGGTTGGGCATGCCCTAATAGTGCGAGAGATGGCGCCGAATGCGATCTGGGTTTGAAATGATGTTTTCTTGCGTGCGATCTCTCCGCCGGCCGGTGAGCCATCTCTCTGACCCTTGGTGCGAAACTTCAAACTTGTCAACTACGACACCGAACCAACGCTCACATCGACTTCCGGATGTCAACCCTCCCTGTGTGGATGTTAGCCAATTCGTTCTTACCGCCGTAGCACACGTCGCTACTCACGGAGTGATCGTTTCAATGTGTGCGATGCCGAAACAACCCTAGAGTAGTTATATTCGTAGCGGCCTTCATCTCGTGCAACGCCGGTGCTGCATACACACATCCCGGTGCCATAACCCCCGTGACTAGGCTGCGATATTGAGACCGCCACATTCTTATACTCGCGGGTGCGATCTCTCCGACCCGGGTGCGGAAATACAACTACATCATGTCCTTCCTCTTGCGCCCCCACGGTGTCATGTCTCCGACGAGTGCCATCTCTCGAAATGTTTCGACGCTTAGCGAGGTCGTGATGGTTCCACTCTGTTTGTATAAGTCAAGGTGGCTTTCATGCCGTGGGGTGATGCTGTAGACCAAGGGCGACGAAGAGGCAAGAGTCTTGAGGCTGTCGTCGCGACCGCGGACCTCACCCGACCGCGGGCCTCACGCAGTCTTGAGGTCCACGGTCGCGATGACAGCCTGCAAGACTCGTGCCTCTTCGTCGGCCTTTGTCGTGGCCCGGCCGACCCCTTGGTGTTACCGTGGAAGTGAACCCCCCTTCGAGCGCCCCCCCGCCCCCCGCCACCACCACCACCGGAAGACAGCTGTGAGCCACTTTTGGCAAAGCAGGAAGGGACGATTGGCCATGGGTGATCGGTCCTGTGGAAGCAATGGCCCGTCCTCTCTAGGACGCATGGTCAATGGTCTACCACTAAGGCGTCCAAAACATACGAGTACGCCCCCCCCCCCCCCNAACTGGGGTATTTGTGTATCTGTGTCTGCCTCTTCTTCCTCGGCGGGGAGGGCATCTATAGGAGTATACACGAAGGCACTTCTACTTCTAAACAGTTTCATTAAATCTCCAGGGAATACCAAGAACGAAAACGTCGACATGTCCACACATGTTTTCAGGCCAGAACCTCACTGCTGTTGTTGAAAAAGCGCTGGGGCTACAACATTGGGACGAGACGGGATGGAGACCGGGTGTCGGGTAGAGAGTGCAGTCGGCTGCACGATAACGACGCCAGCCATGAGAAATTGGTGGCACAGGATGGTTTAGGGTTCTCCCTTCTATACGTTATCTCGTTCGTCGGGTGCCCCGCATGAGAAGGCTGGAAGCTTCGGTCGTTTCTCTTCCGCGGCCTCGTGTTTTGTCGGACGACCCCACATTCGAGTAATTTTCCTTGTGTCTTTCGCCACGCGGAGTCGACCACCCTTTCAGTGGTCAGCCGGTTTGCGTGATCAATTTCAACGGTACCCAGAAGTAAGCCCCGGGCAAAAGTTACCAGAGCCCTGGGGTACAGAATATCTGGGCACCTTGTCGGATGTTTTTGGGGGTGGGAGGGTCGGCGCGTGTACTGTACTCGGGGGGAAGGAAGAGAACATATGTTGAGAGTTCGGAATGCAGCAATATACCGCGGTGACGTCTTCTGTGCGGAGTCTACGAATGGTGTATCAGGTGTTTCCTTGTCAATTCCAATGCGAGGAGCCCAAAAACATGCCTGCCGAGAGTAAGGATGGGCTCGGGTATCGCAAGTATTTGCGCATGGTCGAGCACCTGCGAGAACGATTTTGATTTTTGTAGGCCAAAAAGCTACCCGCGTCTCCGTGATTTGTCGCTCACGGTGCTGTCATTGTCTGGTGTAGCGAAATTCCACTCACAGCTCGTTCTTCACGCACTTCGAGTACCTGGCGTGGTGCGATATGGTGTGCCCTCCGAGATCAGAATTATCCGCCCAAAAGACAAAACAAATGGTCAATATACTCCGTGACACGTGTCAGGCGAGCTGCTGGCGTGTGAAAGTGGACGGGAGAAATTCCCGTTTTCAACCTCTGTCTTGCCGCCGTGCCGTGATAGCTCGACGTCGAGGGGCCCAACTGAGCATACCTGAGCATACCTATCTCGTCGCCCGCCCTTGCCTGTCGCCGCGGGAAACGCCTCACAACATGGACGGCGGTGCACAGGTCAAGAGCAACCCGATGAACGTGTTCATGCAGGTGAGCCACGCCTTCGTGACTATTGCCGGCTACCTAGCCGTCTGGATTTTCCGCCAGGAGCCGAGTGCCGAAGTGAAGCGAGCGTTTGTGGCGACATACCCGTGTAATGCTCATGAATGGCATCGTTTTTCTCTGCTTCTGTACAATGGGCACCGCCGTATCGTCGTATGCACGATTTTTTTTTCCCCTCTTCACACACCTGTCCCGTGTGTGTGACAAGGGGTACCGATGCGAGTGTGATAGTAGAGCTCGCCGATTTCCCCCTTTGTGGTTGTTTCCACGGCTTGCTTCGACAGCTTACAAGCATTCGCGCGCCCCTTCTTGGTGCTTTGTCGACACACACGGGTGCTCTGCTCTACGCAAGGAAAGGTGTTTGGAAGAGATCTAGCGCTGTTCTCGGTGGTGACGGCCTTCCCGCCGGTACGAGACAGCCCGTGGGTGCTCCTCATGTTCACAGCCTGGGCAACGTCCGAGGTCATCAGGTATGCATACAGAAAATACAGTCGCGCCGAGGAAGCAATGATCTTAAACAACGCGGCGGCCAATGGCCGCGCGTGTCATGTTTCGACGCTGGCGAGGAGTGCTGCTTTCTGCAGGAAACCACCGCCGCCTTTTTTTACGGGGAGAGAGAAGCGTCGCTCTCTGCATGGTACGAGTCGCTGCCTTTTTGCAAGTGCACCCTCGTTGTTGGATCGCGAGCATGACCGCTGACCCTCTCGCTCCAGCTTTTACTAAATCACCTGCTGCTGTATCGCTTCCGTTACACGCACGCCCTCCTCCCTGCCCAATCTAGATATCCGTTCTACGCCTTGAACATCGCGGGCATGTGCCCCCCGGTGTTGCAATGGCTCCGGTACTCGGCTTTCGTCCTCCTCTACCCCTTGGGCTTCGCCGGCGAGCTGGGGACGTGGATCGTTGGCCTGCCGCACATCAAGGTTAGTGGCGTCGGACCCGATCCGCCGGGCGAGTGTGCTTCCATCCTGTTGGGGGCTTGTCCCGGCCATCGTGTACTTAGCTGCAGCGCAAGCTTTCGTTTAACTGTCATTTGGGTCGAGGCGTGTGCTTCCTGTTCACAATCTATCGTGTGAGAAGATTCTCTTGGGGTGTGTCGGCTTTCCTCGCTTTTCGTTCGTTTTCGTCGTCGCGACCGAGGACACGCGTGTGGGACCCCGGGCTCCGGGTTGACTGGTCGCACGATTGATTCTGCGCATCTCTCCGCCCTTGGCCCGCGGTTTGTTTCGACGGACATGTCGCGGTTAGGTGCCGAATGTTTTAACCTTCGCACACGCTCGCGCCGTGCGACGGCTTCAACAGGCGGTGGGTCTGCCGGGTGTGCCGGGGCTCCCGGAGGGGTTAAGCATCTACGTCCTCTACGCCTACATCGTTTTCGCGTTCGCAATAGGCGCGCCCAAGTTGTACATGCACATGCTCCGCCAGCGCAAGAAGCAGCTGCACGGGGGCGGAAAAGTCAAGGCTTCGTGATGTGGCCCTGGAATTCCGGGCTTGCGTTTTCACGCTTTAGACTTCGCTCTATTGAGCTGAGGGACACTTGCGGCCGTGCCGGTCCCATTGGCGGCACTCGCTGCTGCCCAAGCAAAGTGTTGCTTGACTTTTGGCAAGAGATCGAGGGCATGTTTTCGGTCGGGGGGAGCTGTCACACGGGCTCTTCAGGGAAACTCCTTGTCGGCTAGTATGCAAAAGGCGTATTGGAGGAACCCAAAGACGGCCTGGCGATACATGAGGTTGAAGGAGGTGGTGGCCCCAGGTCCAGAAGGGTCGGGTATGGTCCGGCGAGTGACGGAGGAGCAATACCGGGAGCTGAACGGATTTGCCTTGAGCGAGAAGACCCGGTCGCTGACAGCGTTTAGCAGTCGACGGTTGTTGTAACAGCTGGTGGAGACATGAACATATGAAATTGCTCAAACTTTTTTTTTTTTCAGTGGCGGCTACTATTTGAGAGAGGTTTGGAACAAGCCAGTATTTCATTCTTTGAATCCGGTTTTCTCTTGAAGCGTGCTGAGAAATGTATGTTTTTCTCATGGTCGTGACAAGGCAGTTTGACTCCCTTAAATCGGCCCTTGCTCTTAAATAGTCTCTGTAGCCGCCACTGTATGGGATTGTTCAAGCGCTACGAAGATTGTACCAAGCGCAGAACTTGGAAGTGCGAGAGGAAGTGAATACACCGGCCCGTTGGAGGTGATGCCACTGTTCGATCCCATACTTATCTGAGGAGAAGAACTGACGTAAAAACACTTTTAAGTATTTTGAGGAACGGACATGGTAAAAGATGAAATAATTCCCAGCGCTGTCACACAATATAGAGGCAATTTTCGAGACAGTCAGATGCGCGGTCTCAGTCTTCGATTCCAACCCTGTTTCTACAGGAAAACAGAGATAAGAGAGCTGCTCTGTTGAGACACCACCCACCCGCCCGGCAAGATGTTTTCGCCCAGTTGCTCTCCAACACACTGACACCATGTCGTTCGCCGTATGCATGAGATGAAGGGACGCCATTTACCTTATAAAGGGTTGGAGTAAACGGCACATAAATGCTGTGAGCACTGATTTGAAGTGAAGACAAAAAAAAATAAACAAATCACGAGGAGTGCGGCAACACGGACGCTCGTGGGAGGTGACGAACTGCATGAGCAGGCGTAAGAGAGATGCCGCCGGCTGTGCATCGTCCGGTTCGAACCATGCTAGGATTTTTGTGCACAAGTATCAGGCGGAACACAAAGTGGCAGTACAGACTGTAGTCGAACCTCGCACCGGATAAGGACACTTTTCTTCTTCGAAACATGGTGCCCCGCAGAATAGATTATTACGGGGTGTGTCTAATACAGTCCGCGGAACCCCCTCGAGTTCGCAGGCCCTTGCTGTAGAGACCGCAGACCTGCCGCAGACAGGTCTGCTGCTTGTTGTATGTGGCTCTCCGCAGAGGATGACCGTAGCGTGTTGGAAGAGGAGGTAGATGTGGAACCGGAGATTGTGGAGAAGAATCTCGCAAACTTAGAGGTTGATGATGGTTCCTCTGACGATGAAGATGATGGGGGCAGGCCGAGTCGTGCATCACATCTTCGATGACAGAGGCCGAAGTTCGCAGTAGCCTAGAGAAGGTTCGCTCCTGCTTGTACGCGAACGGAAAGGGTGGGGAGTACCGCGAAACCCAGTACCGAGTTTCGAAAGTGCATTCGTTCACTCACAAAACTCAAGTCAAGTGGCGAGCTAAGGATGGGGAGGAGCTGCAGGCCTGCGCGACATGTATAGACTAGACTAGAGGTCGTGGTGTGTGGAGTTTTTGAACCAACACCGTGTTGTGGGTGGTCTATGCATGCCTTGAACGCGTGGCAACACATGAGATTAGCAACAGGAGTGGTTGCAGTGTGCGGTTGACCAGAGAGCTGCAAATTGAGCGCGAAGGTTCAGGCGTTCAAATGACATCCTGTTTGTAGTCTAGTGTTCAGTAAAGAAAGTGACAAAAAAAACAAATCTCTCCTCGACTTTTTTGGCCTCCTCTTTCGTGCAACGAATACTGGAGCCCAATGCGCGTCTGTTGGCGAATAAATCGCCGCTGTTGGCTCCGGGGATGGTGAGTTGTGGTACTCTGAATTCTAAGGACACCTCCCCGGCCTAAGGACCCTTTTTTTAGCGAAAAATCACGTGTGTGCGAGGTTCGCCTGTATTTTGTTGGTTTTCGACTGACACCATCGTATTGTTTTCATCGGTGAAACTGTATCAACATTGTTTCTCGAGACGTCGGATTATGAATGAGGGTGAGCACGACAAAGGGTGTTGGCTGTCCATATCGCTTCGCCTAACAACCCGTAGAGTTCTACCTCTTTCTGCAAGGGAAAACCCGAATCTACAAAATTCCCGTGGTAGCTTTGCCGGATATCACGCAAGAAGAGCTTTCGAACGGATTGTGCTGCTGATAGGGCAGTGGAGTTGATTGTGCCGCGCGGCACCTTCGCCACTCAACCCCACTTGACTAGGGCAAAATACCAAACTTCCGTAGAAAGCTGCTGAAATTGCAGTAGGGGTAGCGCTTTCGGGGTGGAGAGGAAAAACGCTGGTGCACTTGGGGCACAAGAGGAGATGGAATCGCAACAAGCAGTCGGAAGGTTTTGACCTCGACACGCAGTTACGCCATACCTCTTGTGGGTCCCGCCGCTGACGTCCCGACCGCAAGACAACTACGGTGACGACGCCACCCAAGCTGTGCGGAAGGGTCCTCTGGCCGAGGGTTACAAAGAAAGGCGTTTCCGCGACACCTCCGAATCAAAAGAAGCAACGCCTGCGCCAAACTCCGAGCAAGCCTCCGAGACGCAGCATCTAGCAGCCGCAGCAAACGTTCCACCCGCACTTGCACCACTTCAGCATGAACAAGTCAGACACCCATCAGCAATCTTGCACACAATTTACCGCCTCTTTCTTGTTCGGGTTCAGCAGAGGCCTTCTACCCGGCGGTGCACAATACCCACAGGTACGTGGGCCTGCTACAAAGTCGCCTGGGATTGAGTGAAAATAAACCTAGAAGAACCAAGGTCCGCGCCGTCGTCGAGCCACATGCCACGTCCCAAGGATCCTCACCCTCACCGTCGTTGCCAAAACAAACAACTCAGAATCGAACCTCTTCCTCGAGAACAACTTATTTGACCCCGTGGTCTCGCCTGTCGCCCGATCGACCCTACGGCGTGTGAGCGTGCACGCGCGACAAGTGACACACGTGTGGACGGACGGACCAAACACCACCCATTACTGCTGTCTACACCTACACGGGGCAAAATACAGATTCTTAGCATGCCCCCCTTGTTCTCTATTTCTTAGAAAGCTTTATTACGGTGTCCACGAGGCCGTAGTCGGCGGCCGCTTGTGCCGACATGAAGTTATCGCGGTCCAGGTCCTAAAAAGATTTTGATTCAGGAGGCGAAGCGGTAGAAGGCCGGCCGGCCAGCGGCGAAGAGATCAGAGACACATTGGCACGAGTGGGAGAGAGAACGTGCCGGGGGGCGGGGGGCGGTTGTCAATCGGTGCTTGAGGTGGGTGACCACAACAACAGTCACAACGTAGTGGCGAACAACATTTCGCAGCATGACCCGCGGTCATGGCAACGGTGAAAGATTTTTCCACGAACAGTCATACGCACACGCTTGAACAGGTTTGAAGGTGGAGCCCCTGTCCTCTATTCCGCGGCCTCAAAATCCTGCCAGGTAAAACAGAATAGTCGAAGACTACCGTCGCACGTTCTCCGCAGGAAAGTGACAACGTGTCAGTACAAGTACACTACGGAGGACAGCGCTTTGGTGTCAGCCTATACCTTGAGATGGTAGTTTGTGTATCCACGTTCTCTGCTGCCAAAAGTGACGGCGTGCTACACGGCCTGAACGGGCAACGGTTACTTAAGCCCCGGCCTCAACCCATCTAGAACACGTCCCCTGAAAACTTCAATGTTGTGTTAAACTCATTTTAGGGCAACGTGGTCCCCGTAACCACAGATAGAGCGATTGATGTCTTCACAGATCCCGAAAATATGAGCGCTTGACACAAGAAATGCAAATGCGAACAAAAACTCAGCCTTGGCAGGGGCTAATCTCGAAAGGGGAGGAATCAATCAAGCCATGCACGTGCCACAAAAAGAAAAGCCCATTTCCCCCACGAAGAGCTTGAAACGAATCAATAGTCTCAGTAAGTGGCGACTATTGTTTCCTGTGTGTTTCTGGTGCGTTTGTCGCAAAACTGTTTTGCTCACAATGGTGATCTGCTCCTGGGTCTGCCCCGTCATCATAGCATACATCCGGACGATGTTGTCGCGGATGCGCATGATCTGTGTCGCCTCCACCTAGTCGTTGCGTTTCCCCAAGCGCAGCGAGACAACCGACGATTAGCAGAGGGATATGGGATGCCATTCACATTGTTCGTTGCCTTGGTCATTGAGTATTACAACCGCGTAAACCCCCAACCTACACTGTCGAGATGGAGAGTCGTTCCTCCTTCGAAAAAAGACACAACCATTGGAACAACAGAAGGCTCGGCACAAAACCGAAGCAACCCCCCACAGTCAAACAACCAAAGACAACACGAAGTGCACCAACCCAGCAACACTTTGGAGCACCTACAACTGTATGACAAGAGTTTAAACAAGGAGACTGCAGCGTGCTTGACACATATTCGCCGCCGGCGATGTCTAGTCGCAGAAATACTCCAATAAAAATTCACGCACCACAATCACTCCCCCCCCCCCCCC
>CACKRE030000339.1:123993-136992 GCA_902602495.3 Ectocarpus sp. CCAP 1310/34 | reverse complement strand
CCCCCCCCCGCCCCGCCCCCCGCCCCCGCCTACCCCCTACCCGCCGGTATCTCCCCCTACTCTCCTCGCACCTTGATGTCTTCCGCTTGCCCCTGCGCTCCGCCCATAGGCTGGTGAATCATCACCCGGGAGTGGGGCAGCGCCATGCGCTTCCCCTGCACGTTTGGCCACACGGCAGCGGCGCACGGCCCAACCGGATCGATGCCAGGGGAGAAAATCAGGGAGAGAAACAAAGGAAGGGTGGGCCACAGAGAGAGAAAGAACGTGCGGTTTCGCTTGGCTTCGGGTTCTAATGGGCAAGCAAACACGAACGGAGAATGAATGGGCAGGGACGCAAGAACCGGCGTGCATCACAACCCGTCCGAGCCCCTACACGAGATGATGGGTTCGTTTGACACACAACGGCAGCAGCATCCTCCCTTCCGACACACCACAGCGGCGATGGGGACAAAACACACAAAATGCGACACTCCAAAGACAAGAGCAGAAAAATGGCCTCGATAATAGCGACACACATTGGACAGCGTCAGGTAAGCGTCCTCTCAATAATATGCTTCCCTGGCGTGCTTTCCGCGGATGTGAACAACGACAAAGTTGTGAGATAGCAAAGAGCGCGCTGCGGGGCGACCTGCACCACTCCCAGCCCGCACCCATCTTATGGTGGCGGTGGATCCACCCATCTATATGGAGGCGGTGGCGGGGGTGGGGTAGAGATGCACACTTTTAACGCCACCGGTTCACCTTCGCCCCCGCCGCGAGGATGAACGAAGCCATCGATGCGGCAAGCCCGACGTTGATCGTCACCACTTCTGAGCGGATGTGCTGCATGGTGTCGAAGAGGGCCAGGCCGGCGATGACCGAGCCACCGGGGCAGTTGACGTACAGGTAGATCGGCTTCGTACTGTCTTCGGAATCGAGGTACTGAATCGGGCGAGAGCAACAACAGAGTGGAAAATTCACGCGAAGTGTGTTCAAAGTAGGAAAGGGGGGAGGGGCGTCTGCGGTGGAAAAAGCAGCGCAAAGGTGTAGCCATGAAGGTGGAGATGTCGGTCGCTGCAACAAGGCCTTGTAAGGATTGTTGGTGCATTGCCCTTGGAGGCCCGTTACTGGGAATACGAGAGGAGGGGTACGTGTATTTCAGTCTGGAATGGACCGATTGGGTGGATGGGGGGACGGGGGTCGATTCGCAAAGCAGATTTGTGTCGTAGATGTAGCTGCGGTGGTGCGCGACAGCACTCGCGGGTGGCCGTAAACAACATTAAGTACATCATGGTGGTGGGCTTACGACGTCAACACAAACTTGGCATCAGAAAACCAAAGCAGATATAATAGTAGCGACATTAACAAGGCTGGGCTTTCGCGTTCGTGACGGCTCTGTTTCATTCTTTCGGGTGCTGAGGCAAAAAAGCAGCACCGGACGGCAGTGTGGGCACCTAATCAACCTTGGACAAAAAAAGAATCAGCCCAGTACATATTTCTGTATTCATATACTTTTTTCTAACAAAGAACTAGAAGTATATCTTCCGCAAGCGAGACCCGAGCACAACAACACCATCTCACCAGCAGAACCCCGATGATCTGATTGGCCAGCTCGTCGTCGATCTCTTGCCCCAAGAAAATGATGCGCTCCCGGTAGAGGCGGTTGTAGATGTCCACCCAGTCCGCGGTAGGCGCCCCCGGCACTCGGTACGCCACCTTCACGAATCAAATAAAATTTGGAGACGCGAAAACCGCGCAAGAAAACAACAAATAGACCGTGTCGAGTGGCTTAGCCAGGTCCGGTCTACCTGTATACGTTGAGAGCGCTCTGTCTGCATCTGTGCTGCACTAGCTTGGCAAAAACACGGTGGGATCCGCATGCGCCTGGTGTGTTGCTCTCACAAGTATATTACGTCGAGCCAACAAAACAAAGGATCCGCCACCTTGCCGTTGGGCCGTGCCATGATTTATGTTGCCACGCAGTAGCAGCAGAACAACAAGTTCAAAAAAGAAAATTACAAGAACGGGCTTCGGTGCTCAATTTTGTATTTGCCACTTTGTGCGTCTGCTCCCCGGCTGTTGGCAGCGTCGCGCACGCAGCATCCACGACCTCGAGGCGGCGGTGGCGCGGGAGCGCGGCAACAGCACTTGGGTACTTGTTGCAGCAGCACTTGGGCAGTTGCTGTATCCACGCGTACGCAAAGTGTACCAGCCTTGTGCCAACACTTCGACTGCCGACAGGTCATCGGCACATAGAGCTGCCGGCCCATTCCTTCCCCTTCTTGCTCCAAGCCTTCCATGGACAAGTGCACTGCTGCCCGAAGGCGATGCAACACTACACCATCTCGCCTGTCCAGTTGTTGAGCCAACAGTAAATCCTCCGAAACGCGCATCAACATTTAATCCCCCCGCAAATGCCGGAAAGCCACCCAAGTAATCGATATGTTCCCCGGGCGACTTTTGCAACTCTGCCCCCAACCCCGTTGCTCCCGATACGTTGCTCCCGATGGGTACTGTACCTAGCTCAGAGGGACACAAAAATACATTATGTGTGCATACAACTCATGTGAACATCCCTGCCTCAAACGACGTGCAAAAGTCTTGTAGAAGAGACAATGAAAACAAGTCGTGTTTGAACGCGGTGACAAGGCAAGAGCTGTAGCATAGCGCTTCCTTGCAGCGAACTCGGTTGGCATTCTTGTACCTCATCGAAAAACACGACGAATTCCGTCTCTTCCACAGAAACATGAGTCCGCGGGACAGAACAGCAATGAATTCGTTCATACACGTTGATCAAACCTGCATCTCTACGATTCCCCAAGCAGCATACAGCGATATCGCCCTTGTGGTGGGTTACAGCAGTAACAGGCGCTCAACATAAGACACTATTGACTGCTGTTGAGAAGGCGACCACCACTCGCACGCCCGCCCACATTCATTGTAAAGTACGTACAAGTGTACACAGATCGCACATACCTTAGGCACGCCGATGGGCATCATGACCGTGGAGGCGGCCCCCGACTTCGTCGTCGACAATCGTCGGTAGGTTCTCGCCTCCCGCCCGAGAACCGACGTCGTTCCCGGCGTCCTGAGGCCGGGCGACATGGTGCCCGTCATGAACGCCGACGGCGAGCCGAAAAACGCGGTCGCCTGGCCTAGCAGCAGCACCCCAACAACGGCGCAGAAGCCGCGCGCCATGTTTACTCCGGGCGTTTCTGCGGCAATATTTGAGGGGAAGAGTACGATCGGGGCGGCAAAGTGGGTTGGAATTCGTAGAGTGGACAAGGGGTGGTGCTGTGGTGTAGTCAGCCCAGACGACGAGGAGCAGTCGGCGGTTGCAACGTGTCAGTTGATGAGGATACTTCAGTAGACTACATGCTTGTTGCTGGCACCAAAGCAGGGGAGCGTGCAACAACAAGCTGGCATGAGCAACTAACGGAAACAGCAGGAGTAGGCGCTTCTTGAGTGAGCGCCTACATCCCATCACTACCAGCACACATATCATCGATGAGCACACGGTAGGGCGCAGGTAGCAAGCGCTCACACAGCATCATCAAGGCAAACAACACACAACCGCAGCCGTCGCATGCACGACGAGTTGTAGTTGAGGGAACGGCAAGTACTTTGCATTATCTCGAACGCAACAAACAACACGCTGAGTTCCACGGGTAAGAAACCTGCTCACGATGATCGACGGTGCGTGGCTTTGTCGCTGCTCTCTCCCTGTGCTGTGCGTCGCGCCGGCGCGTGGTCGCGTGGAGCAGTACACAACCTGTGAGAGCACTCGGGGTGGGGCACCGCGATCTGAAACAACCCCCGGTAGTAGTGGGTTGTACAACGAATGATGAGGCGTGTCTCTACGCTACAACAGGGGTTTACTACTCCCCCATGCCCTATTTTCTCGAAGAAGCACGCGAAGAAGATTCCAGATGGCACGAAGATTCATAATTGTAGACACACATTTTTGGTGGGCTATAGAGCTATTGATGGAGCTATTGTCGAAAACAACAACAACGAAACAACAACAAATAGCCATTTCTTCTAGTTTGATTCTCGTTCGTGCGAGCATTTTTTCGTTTATCCGGAGGCGCGAAAAAAGTCAACCACGCACACCTTCGCACATCCGACACTCAAAGCCCACACCGCGGTGGATTCGAAAAAAGAAGGGTGGTGGGCACAGCACAAGGGCCGGCAGCCCGTCTGCTGGGTCTCTTCGCTACTCCCTTGCACCCTCACTCGTGGAGCGTCGGTGGCGGTGCTGTATCTCGACACGAAGGAATCTATATGTAGTAGAGATATCACCGCTTTTTCCACAGCAGCAGGCAGCAGGCAACCAGCAGAGCAGGCAGCCCTCTGGCCCTGAAGGGACAGGCCTGGAGCATCAAGAAAGTAGTTCCAGCATCTACAAGGTGAGACGTTTGCCAGGCCACACCGGCTTACTCCAGAAGTGATCGAGCCTCCAGTAGAAGTCGGCGATAACGGTAAATTTGTATAGTAACGTGCTCGTGGATTTATGCTACACCTGCAGCTAAAGAGCAGCAGCAAGCACTAGCTGCGTGTGTTCCCTGATACTCCACATGGTTCAAACAGGAGAGCACGGTAGCAACAACAACGCTAGGCGTTATGTTAGAGAGGGAGGGCAACAACTGCACCCTTGCTCCTGCTTGGATGTATTGCGCTGATGGCTCCTCTCTCTCTCTCGGTCTGTTTTTTCACAAACAGCCACTGCGAGGGGTCGAAGTTTCAGCACCAGCAGTAGTAGCAGCAAGCAGCCAACCGGCCGACCGCACACACCAAAACACGATGAGGTGAGACCTTGCCCCCTTAACCCCCGGGAGCACATTGGATCTTCGCTAGCGGCGCTTTTGGTGCCACCTTGTACGGACGCGGAGGCACACTCACGCAACCTAGCGCAACATGTAGATCCCCCGTATGCCATCCACATGACACACACGCGCTCCTAAGAACTGAACAGCAACCTGTCGCGTGTCCGCCTTTTCTCCGCATACTGCTGCAACCGACCACGTTTTCCTGTCGACAAGTGAATACTAGTGTTGCACGCCAAGCCAGCACCCCTAGCTGAGTTACGTAGCCCTCCTCCGTAATAGTTGGGAACAAGGCCCGTGTCTCCCTCGTGCGGTGGAGCACGGCTCTCCATTGCCCGGCAAACCTTCATTGATCTGTAGCTGCAGCACAAACCTGTTTGTTTTTCCTCTTTTTTTTTTTTCGTGAAATATCCTACACCACGAGCCTCGAGCGCGTGCCTTTCCGTCCGCCCCCACCATGAACTGATTTCCTTCGTTGAACTGATTATTTTTTTTTTGCAATTTCACGAAGTCTTGGCTGTGTGTAACAACACGCACGCACGACGTCCATCCACCCCGCGTACCTCCCAGGCATCAAGTGCGTGCCTTCACTTAAAATTCAAAGAATGGTATTGCGTTGTGTACATTGATCCTAAGGCTAAATTTAGGTATTCGTTTTTGTCATGCATCAATTAATTGTGGATGTACTGAACGCATGTATCATGTTGATACACCGCACGCATCGACGATGCCTGTTACAACCTGGAGTATCCATGTGTGTGTGTGATGCTCTACTCTCGCTTTGCCGAGCTCTGGGCATTTTTACTGCTGCGTACTTCGTTTATTCTACTACCACATACTGAAGTATTATAATATGATACATCAGCAGAGCGAGAGGGTCGATTGCGGTTGTGAAACTACAGTAAACTTCCGAAGGTAGACTAATGTTGAATTTTTGGTTCATCTGGGGTCCATTCTTCGCACACAGTACGGAGAATGTCTTGAACCTAATGTTCATGTGAACATGGGTCGGTTCCTCGCTCAGAGTTGTTGTTGTTGTTGCTGTTGTTGAAAACCGTTCCGATCTCTCCACCCAGTGCCTTCATCTGTCCGTACTTAGATAATAGTCTCACACTTGAGGCGTTCGATGCCCGTGGTCACAGGCTAACCTACCAAGAAAAAGATAAAGGCTGTTGTAGAACCCTACGCTCGCATCTACATTCCATGCGAGGTAAACATAGACTGGAAGTCAACATCACGGGCCAAAGGGGTAGGTATATCCCCTGGTTTAGCCTTGGTACGCCACAGACCAGATGAAAGACGGGTCATCTTCTGGTCTCCTGAACCCTTCTCCGACGGCGCGGTGGTTGGAAAGGAAAGTACACGTAAACAAGACAACGACGAAGAGGGGAACAGAGGGCGGACAAGTGACTGGCACCCGCCAGAACCACTACACTGCTTTTTATCAGGGTGTCTCCAACCTCCTCTGCATGTCCAAGATGCGCATGTAGGGTGTCAAAAGTGTCTCGGCGAGCCAGCATCGTTTTCTTTAACTCGCGTCCCTCTCGTTTTTGGTCCTCCCGCAGGAACAAACCATTTTTCTTGGGTACGGTTCATTTCCGACCAACCGCCCCCCCCGCAGCCGTCCGTTCCGCACTCCTTTGCATGCTTGTATTTGATTGTTTGTTTGCCCCCTTGGCATCTCTCGAAGCGGCCTTCTCGCTGTATTAGCTGCCGTCTCCAAGATTAGCAGATACCTTCTGTCTACCACTACACCCATGCACGGCGAACCAACTGACACAATTTCATCGACGCCCCACCCCCCCACCCCTCTATCCGCACAGCAGGGACAACATGTGGGATGGGAGCTCCTCCGCCTCGCGCGGCTGCAGCGCCCGCTCCGTGACCCCCGCACAAGAAGGCGAACAAGAAAGCAATGATCACGCCGCTTGCCACCAGAACAGCGAGGGCCTGCCGGGCTCAGATCAGCAGCCGCAGCAGCCGCAGCAGCAGCAGCAGAAGGGCGTCTTCATTCGAGGGGCGGATCGGCGGGCCCTGCAGAACCTTCGCGTCGTCCGGCGCACCCTCGTCTACGCCATCGGCCTGTCGCCCAACTTCGCCCAGGTCAACACGCTCAAACAGGTGAACAGAACGGAAGCAGTACTGCTGTGTAGTCGGAGCTGGTGCGCACAGCAGCAGCGCCTCATTTTCCATCCGTCCGTCCCGACGACCGCTTGGGGCGGTGGTGCGTTCGTTCGCGGTGAACGCCGGACGAAACGGCATAAGGAGGAGGGGTGCGAACGTACCAACCGCGGGCGCAGGCGTATGTGGCCGCCTTTTCAGTCCTAACAGGACAGGTTTCAACCCACAGAGACTGCGGGAGCATGTTAAGAAAACAAACGTAAGACTCCCAGGAAGACTATTACTTGTACCCGTGCGAGATGTACCCACATTCGAAAGGTATGTGCATATTTATTTCCAGTGAGTAGCATTTCGTTACTTGTTACTCCTTCGGATGCGGAACGACGTTAATTACGTGCACCCTCGTGAAATTACACCGTTTGCAGTAGATGGGCAGTTTCGGGGACGCGTGTTGATACTGCTCTTTTGTCGGGGAGGACAAGAAAAAGTGGGTTCGTTTAAGTTTGGAAATACGACACATGGCAACACCCCCCTCCTGCCTATCTTACCAATTGTAAACGAGCACACCGCACGTCTCCCCTGCGCTCCGGGCGGAGCGCATGTCCGATTGCTGATATCGTAAGAATAGCCCCTTTTCTCAGGGACCAAACCAACCAACCCCCCACAATGGTACTAAACAACACGACCTCCGCCTTCTTGTTTTTGCCTCCGGCGGAGCAGCGCATGTTCGATTGCTCCAGTCGACCTTCGTTCTCGGACAAAACCAACCCCTGGTAGCCTCCCCCGCCCCCAGTACACAAAACCAACCACCACATTTTTTTCCCTCCGTGCCTGTGTGCCAGCCGGAGTACTTCGGCCAGTACGGCGAAATCGCCAAGCTCGTCATCAACCACCACGAGGGCGTCCCCCAGGACGACCCTCGCTACGGCTCGGCCAGCGCGTACATCACCTTCCGCCGCCAGGAGGACGCGTGGGCGGCCGTCTGCTCCGTCGACGGCTTCCGCCTGATGGGACGCACCATCCGGGCCAGCTTCGGCACGACAAAGTACTGCAACAGCTTCCTGCGAAACCTCCCCTGCAACAACCCGGATTGCCTCTACCTCCACGAGCTGGGCGACGAGGAGGACCGTTTCACCAAGGCAGGGTACTTTTTTATTTTTTTTTGTTCTGTATATGTTGGGAGTTTTTTTTCTTTTTGTCGACGTTTTTTTCTCTCTTCTTTTTTTAGTGTGACCCAACGAATCCATCTCTATATTGAAAAGAGATATGTGGACTAGCAATGAATCCATAGTGTCAACGAAGGCTAACCTGTATTTCCACGGTTTCCCGAGCAGAACACAGCTTTTTGCAACATCGTTGCTCGTTCTTTTTCCTCCCCTTCGCCGGTCATCTAAGCCGCTGTGTATTTGTATTCCTGCTGTTGTTCCGACGGCGTCGGCGTTGGTTGTTTTCTTTTCTGGTTCTGTACTCGGTTGATCTGCTTGCAGTGTTTCGATGTGTCGACCGTCTCTCGAGGTATGACGTATCGGCACACAAGGGCATGGATTGTTTTGTCAGGACAGCTTCCCTATCGTAACCCCTCTCCATGACTCAGGTCCGTCTGTTTCGTTTACACAGCAGACACGCCTTCATATTCAACGCGCCTGTTGATTAAGCACCCATGATGGTTTGGCAGGATTCGCATACACAACAAGAGAAATGTGGCGCCATTTTTGTTTCGGCGTGGATTTCCATCGCGTACCCGCCGGCTGAATTTTCAGGCTCGAAGGGTCTTGTAAGAGTGCTTTTCGCGTTTTGGTGGTGACCACGAATGAATAATCTGGGCTAGTTTCCTCGCCAACTTCTACAGAAATGAAGCATGCAGAACACGTTGTTTTTCGAAAGTGCAATCAGGTGCGAGTGAAGAGGCGGCGAAGTCTCACACCGCGTTCTTTTCTCGCGGCATTGTCGACCAAAATCACGCGTTGTAGCTTTCCACGGCACCGAAAAACCTCATCCCGCTCTCTGACGTTCCAGCAACGACGCACCTCCCCACCCTGTCCAAAAAACGATGTTTCGATCATTTATTTTTTTGTCGCCCGCAGGACGAGGTCCAGCTTGGCCTTGCCCGGCACGGCTCCAGCTTCGCGTTCAAGGAAGAGGTTCTCGGAGACCGCGGCGACACGGCCGCCCGCCGGCCGACGAACCCGGTGTTTCCCCCGCCCTGCCCGATGCCGCCGGCGCCGTACCGAAGAGCGGGCGGCGGGAAGCCCCAGCGAGACGGTGGAAACATGGGCGGCAGGTACCAGCACCGGCGCGAGGGTGAGCTCTGCCGCCACAACACCGCGGGGGGGAACGCTCCTCCGCCACCAAAAGCACAACCGACGTTGTTGCCGCCCTCGCCGCACGACTGCCACCCTTGCCGGACCCGTGGCGGCGGGGGCGGCGGCGGCGGTGACTGTGTCGACTGCTTTGGAGGGGCGTTCCCGGGAGCGGAGGCAGCGAGGTGGGCGGGCGGCGGCGCCCCGTTGACGCCGGGTTCTCCCCTGCCACTCGACGGCGGCAGCCTCAGCCTTAGCGGCAGCGACGAGCGGCCACGCCGGAGGAGGCACCGCGGGCAGCGCGGGCGGAGGGGCGGGGCGACCGGCACGCCGGGGTTGGTGTGCCACGGTCACGACGCCTGCGGCGGCGGCGGCGGCGGCGCCCCGACGACGCCCTCGCAGCAGCAGTACGGCCACCCGGCCGGCGTGTCGAACGAGTACGGGGGGCAGAGGACCGCCGCCGGTCAACAAGCGAGCCACTTCGAGTTGACGGCGGCGGCGGCGAGAGCGGTGCCGGGGTCGCCGCCACAGGACGTGTTCCGACTGCCCGACCATGCTTTCGACTGCTCCTTCGAGTTCGGTGGCGGCGGCCGCGGCGGCGGTCGCGCGGACGACCTTGCGACCGTTGACGGCAACCCGTACTATCCCACGCCGCAGCCCGCTCAAGACTTCGATGGCGGTGCGTACGGCAGCAGTGCCGGCTGGGGAAAGGGGCGCGGCTCCTCCCTGGCTACGCCGGAGACGCAAAGCAACACCTCCCCGTTAAACTTGTCGCCGCTGGACGGCTCGTCCCCTACTTCGGCCTCCGCCTCTTTCCAAGGTTTCGGCGGCGGCGGCGGCGGTGCCCCCGACCCGTCGGCACAAGAGCTATGGAACCCAACTCAGTACCGGCACCCCGCGAGGCCAGCGCCGCCATTCTTCGGGATGAGGGACGCCGCTGAGGCACCGCAACAGCTGCAGAGAGACGCTGCGGCCGGTCAGCAGCAGCTCCTAAGGCAGCAGCAGCAAGAGCAACTGGTGATGCAGAGGCAGCGGCAACGATACGAGCTGGAGAGCATCGCCGCGTTGAAGCAGCAGATCAAACAGCTCCGGCGTGCCGCCGAGGAGGGCAACAAGAGCGGCGGGGTCGCTCTGGGGCACTTCGGCGGCGGCGATCCGACCCGATCGCGCGCGCCGGGCGTAAACGTGCCGGATATGAGCGGCCCTCCTCCTCCTCCTCGCGACTGCGGCAACCGTGGCTCGCACTCAGCCGCAGAGCTCTCCTTTGTGGAGGACCAGCTGGCTGCTCTTTCCTGGAACGACCGCGAGGATATCGCCGGTGGTGCAACGGGCGGGGGCACCAACAACACAGCCGGAACCCTGGTATCTTCGGGCGCGCGGCAACAGGGCTCCTACGGTGCTGGGGAATCGATCCAAGGTTTCGAGGAAAGAAGCTGGGACGAAGACGTTGGTACGGCCTGGCCAGGGGTGCCGTCCCCGCTTGCTGGGTTTGGGTCCTTGGCCCTGCCCTCAGCGGCGTCTCAAGCAGAGGTAAGAGAACTAGAGTAGGGCTTTTGGCGATTCAAGGGGGGGTCGGCTCTTTCCACCTGGATGATAACGGCTTGTTTGTGTGTGTCGAAAAATAGTAGCGCCGAGAACCGCTTGTTGCTTGTGGCGGCAAGCCAAGGTATCGTCACCGGCAGGAGAACCTTGGAACACTTCGAGTCAAAACATTCTCGCGTGCGGCGCTATGTGGCGGATTCGTGTCAGCGGGGCCCCGCTCAACAACATTATCGAACCTAGAACTCACCCGCCCCATCTCCCTCGCCTTGCCTTGCACGTTTGATTGTTTTCCTTCCATCGTCTCCGCGTCTTGTGTGCTCGGGCGTATACAGGCGTCTGAGTGGCGTCGTGCAACTCCAAGGCTGTTCGCTTAGGAGACGACACCCGCCTCTTCTGGAGCAAAACACGAACTAGGAAGCAAGCACGTATAAGCTAGATTTTGTTCTTGTTTGTTCCTATCCTGTCTTTGTCTCATGACGTTCTATGTACGAGGTCGGGGATCGGCTCACACAGTTTTTGTGGACATGAGGAGGACTACTGCGGGTAGATTGCCCGTGGCTGGCTGGCTTTCCCGTGAATATTTGTTGAACGGTCAGGATAAAATGTTTTTTTGTCGGGGGAACGTCGCGTGTGGTTGAAGCTTGCGGCACCGTCGCCGTGGCTATTTGATATCGCGTTTAGGGCTACAGGGCGTGTCAGCCACAAAAACGCGACGGCATATGGAATTTCGTGGGGCTACAGGGCGTGCCAGCCGCGACAACGCACCGTTGCATGGAATATTGTGGAGTTTGGGGGGGTGACGTGGGGGCTGGAGGCGGGGAGTTACCACAACAGGGTATGTAGAATCGGTGGCTGGCCGAGCTTCATCTTGAAGACCGAACGACCCTCGTCACGAGGCTCCGTAAAGGGGTACGCTTGAAGAATAAAATTGTTGGAAATTTTGCTGAGTCGAGGAACACGGGCAGCGTGGTAGTCGGCGAGAGGTGCGTGGGACCCCGTTCGGCGGCTACCAAGCCGTGGGCGCACGGTATCGGCAAGCTCGGTGATGACTGCGGGGATAATGCGTGTTTGCGGCACTTTGGCTTTCGGTGGTGGGTAGCCCTTCTAAAGAAGGTCCACGATGGTGCATCACGTCTCGCGTAGAAATGACGAACGAGAACATTCTCCACTGATCTTACATATTCAGTGCGTTAGTTGGCTTTTGCAGTGCCCAGCCTAATCGGGACGGAGCACGCTGGGTTCTCACCGGACCAGGCTCTCACATCACCAAGCGCGAAGCGCCGTGAGTTATTCGGCGGGTCGCGTGAAACCCGGTCGCCCCGGTGGTCTAGTGGTATCCTTGTAATCCGCTAGTCGCAGAGGTCGTGAGTTCGGATCCCCATGGTGTGAAAAATTTACGAAATTTGTGGGTGAAAGCGAAACATAGCTAAAAATCTCTCGTGGGTACCAAACTACGAGGTTAGCACCGTTGACGAGGGAAAGGGACGGCTGTACCCTTCTCGCGATAAAAATAAAATTCAGCACGCACCGCAGGAGGAAGGTGGGGTACCAAAAGAAAAAAAAGAAGAAAAAAGCCCTGGTGTTTACCCCCTCCTGTTTGACCCTGGATGGTTGTAGACGTACAAAAAAATACACTGAAAAGTGTAGTACTCTACATACGCTGAAAAGTGTCGTGCACGTCTCACCACGAAAAATGGGGGGACTGTCGCCATGATAAATAGGACGAAAACACACACACACACACACACACACACATGAAGGGTGCNTACTCATAGTCGTGCATGCCGTAGTCGTTAGACCATTGACCTCGCATCCCTACAAAGCCGGGACGGAGCACGCCGGGTTCTCACCGGACCAGGCTCTCACATCACCAAGCACGAAGCGCCGTGAGTTATTCGGCGGGTCGCGTGAAACCCGGTCGCCCCGGTGGTCTAGTGGTATCCTTGTAATCCGCTAGTCGCAGAGGTCGTGAGTTCGGATCCCCATGGTGTGAAAAATTTACGAAATTTGTGGGTGAAAGCGAAACATAGCTAAAAATCTCTCGTGGGTACCAAACTACGAGGTTAGCACCGTTGACGAGGGAAAGGGACGGCTGTACCCTTCTCGCGATANGGGTCGCGTGAAACCCGGTCGCCCCGGTGGTCTAGTGGTATCCTTGTAATCCGCTAGTCGCAGAGGTCGTGAGTTCGAATCCCCATGGGGTGAAAAATTTACGAAATTTGCGGGTGAAA
>CACKRE030000339.1:85521-112579 GCA_902602495.3 Ectocarpus sp. CCAP 1310/34 | reverse complement strand
TAAACTCCTTTGAGGGCGGGGGTTAACTCATCACTTGTGGCAAGTTTAGCCCATGACTGCCCAACAGCTTTTTCAAGCTTGTCTTTGGTGATTATTTCCTCTAGCTTCTTCAGCGAGTCAATCAGAGCCAACCCTGTCGGTAGCTGGGCAAGCCGGGGTAGACATTGCTCAACTGTGTATCCTGTCGATGCTTGCACTGACTTGGAGAACACAGGCGCTTGCCCTGCCACAAAAGCCGATCCTCGAATAAGAACATTGCTCGTGATTCCTAGTCCTCCTTCTCGCATGGGTAGGTGCACCTGCGCCCGAGCTGTCCCTTTGAAGAAATCTACCTCCTCGCTCTTCGTCGGGTCTGCGCGTACCTCTTTGACCGTTGGTATTCTCATGCTGTCGGCCATCTTGCCAAGGACGATCTTACTCATTGCCCACATCATCATGTTGTCATGTATNGATTCTCGAATGAGAACATTGCTCGTGATTCCTAGTCCTCCTTCACGCATGGGTAGGTGCACATGTGCCCGAGCTGTCCCTTTGAAGAAATCTACCTCCTCGCTCTTCGACGGGTCTGCGAGTACTTCGTTGTCCGTTGGTATTCTCATGCTGTCGACCATCTTGCCAAGGACGATCTCACTCAATGCCCACATCATCATGTTGTCATGTTTCCTAGCGGCAGAGTTGGTGATAGACGGTGCAATCGTCCTCAGCAGAT
The DNA here is from genome assembly GCA_902602495.3 of Ectocarpus sp. CCAP 1310/34. NCBI lineage: Eukaryota > Phaeophyceae > Ectocarpales > Ectocarpaceae > Ectocarpus > Ectocarpus sp. CCAP 1310/34. The sequence continues at coordinate 111,870 of CACKRE030000339.1, read as the reverse complement.
GGAACAAACGTGGCACACCAGATAAACGCAGCAGTTGATAGCTGGCTTGAGGGTCGTCAAGCGTTGCTAGGCGGAGTATCAATTCCGCCGGGTCACCACGGGCGATTTTGGAAACGAAATTCCTCTGGAACTCCTCTGTTCCTACTGGGATCCCGACAACTGGCATGCCACCTTCAGCAACTGACAGACCAATTTTCGTCAATTGTTGCTGTTCGTCGTTTGTCAAAGAGGACATGCAAAGACCTTCCGGGAAAAGCACTTTGGATTTCGGGAGACTGAGCTCAATGCCTTTTTGGGAGAGACGTTCCTGAATCCAATTCGTTACAGTGGATGTGGCCTGCATGTTCCTAGCCAAATCTGGTGGAAGATGTACTTGGAGGTCGTCGACGTATCCGATGAGTTTGACTCCTGGCACCGGTGGCTTGTTGTTAAACTCTTTCTTGATATCAAGGAGTCCTACAAAGGAGCCGAACCCTCCCAAATTACAGCCTTGTTGAACTCNGTTGGTATTCTCATGCTGTCGGCCATCTTGCCAAGGACGATCTTACTCATTGCCCACATCATCATGTTGTCATGTATTTTTGCGGCAGAGTTGGTGATAGACGGTGCAATCGTCCTCAGCAGATGGAACAAACGTGGCACACCAGGTAAACGCAGCAGTTGATAGCTGGCTTGAGGGTCGTCAAGCGTTGCTCGGCGGAGCATCAATTTCGCCGGGTCACCACGGACGAATTCGGAAACGAAATTCCTCTGGAACTCTTCTGTCCCTACTGGGATCCCGACTACTGGCATGCCACCTTCAGCAACTGACAGACCAATTTTCGTCAATTGTTGCTGTTCGTCGTTTGTCAAAGAGGACATGCAAAGACCTTCCGGGAAAAGCACTTTGGATTTCGGGAGACTGAGCTCAATGCCTTTTTGGGAGAGACGTTCCTGAATCCAATTCGTTACAGTGGATATGGCCTGCATGTTCCTAGCCAAACCTGGTGGAAGATGTGCTTGGAGGTCGTCGACGTATCCGATGAGTTTCACTCCTGGCACTGGTGGCTTGTTGTTGAACTCTTTCATGATATCAAGAAGTCCTACACAGAAGCCAAACCCTCCCAAATTGCAGCCTTGTTGAACTCCGCGCTGTGAAAGAACAACCTCGATCGAACCATCTTCCATTTTGAACAGAAGTTTCGCTTTGGTTCGAGCGGAGATGTTCCCGAAGTACTTCACCAAGTGTGGCGTATGAGTGGCCACTGCTGGCAAGATGGAAGATCTGCGCATGCTGTTGTAAGCATTTTTCCCATCAAAGGGGAGAATGGTGCTGACTTGCTGGTGGCTGAGGGCTGCTGTGGAAGCTACTATCTCAACCTCCTGGAGCACCACCTCCGAACTGGTTTGCTGCTTCGAAGATGTTAGCTATCCCTCCCTTGTACTGGCGGCAGAAGCTGCCGCTGATGATGCGACGCAAAACCCCTCCAACTGCAATCGGCCGTTTTTTCTCTCCCAGCGCTGAAAGGTTGGCACTGGTGTGGAGGTTCCAAAAGTACTCCGGAAGCTCGTCCACGTAGTAGAAGACTTTAAAACTGAAAACGCCAAGGTTTCAGGAAAACAATCACTCATTCCACCAGCTTGGAGATACGAAAAACGAAGATCATCAGGCCCCGGAGCACTCTGAGGGTTGCCTTTGTTTACCGTCTGCTTGATGAACTTGATCTCGAATGGTTCATCAGCGTCGGCGACGGAGTATGTCTTGTGCGTTTTTATACGATCCCCCGCAGCTTTGATGCTGGAATCCCACGCAGTAGCAATGTCGTCAGGATCTTCGTCAGGGTGTAGGTTGCGAAGATGATCCAGCGTATCGTTGTTGCGCGGTGAAGGTGCTGGGGAGATTAAGGCCCTGGCAGCTTTCGTGATGCCTCCTCTTTCATACACAAGTCTTGTGGCTCTTCTTTGGCGATTGTCTTCAGTATCCACATAATTCTGAAGTCGACGATTCTTCTCGTACATCATGAGCCAGGCGATAGGTTCACTCAGATCATCATTTTCAACGCGGTTAAATCGGGATACCCTGTTCATTCTTCCATCAGTCGATCCATACATTGCTGGGGTAAGATGAAGCAACTTTGTTGCTCGGAAAAGTTGGAGTTGTCTTTCAACACGTGCTGCTTCATATCTTTCCGCTGCAAGAGGGGACAGATCTGAGTTATATGACTTCTGCTGATCCATGTGTACAGCTCCAAATGCTTGCACCAAGAGGATGACGACATGTTGGAATTGTTTGCAAAATACTTTCGCCAGTTGCGGGTCGACGTGTTTGAGTGTCGAAAAAAATGGCGATTCAAGAGTATCTTGTCGAACCTGATCCAGGGCACTGCTGACGTCGTTGAGGTCCCACGGTTATAGGAGTTGCCGCCTGACGTCATCATCCTCTTGCGATGACTGCAAAGACCCAGAGAGAGATGGAGACGATGTAGTACCTGATTCGCAACAATGCTTGGTGCGTGGAGAGAAGAGGTCGCAGCATGTGCCACATGCGGCGTAACCAGGTGCTTGGCTGCTCGAGCGTAGGACCCAGGAGGAGACAAACTGAATAGTAGCTACTTTCCTTTGATCGATAATTCGGGTGGCTCGGTTCTTTGTGCTTGGAGCTCAAAGCGGGTGGCTCATGGCGGAGCGTGGATGGGTAGAAACGTGTGGAAAACGTATCGAAAAGGATTGTAAAAGTATTGTATTCATCGGGGGCGTGCCAGTGCTTGTCAAACCTTCACGGTATCTGGGCACGCCTTCACTCTTTGTCACTCAACGAATCTCTCTGAATCTCCACCAAATACCTCTCGCAACCAAGGAATATATGTAGAAAGTTCCTATCCCTCCGCATCTCATCACCGTTACTTTCGTACGTACGTACCGAACATCTCAACCGTCATACTATGCTACGAGTACCCCCAATATATCTAATAGCCCCCCTACTCGTATGCATCGTCATGCTCCGAGAAAAACCAAATTCCTCTTTACCATCTCTCCAAAACAAACAAAAACCAATATCTTCACCAAAACAATCCAAAATCCTCCAAGTCCATCACAAGAAAAATCAAACACAATCAAAACTCCTCCAAAACAATCAAGAAAAACTAAACACAACAACTCCTCCAACCTTCACCAGACTCTCTCTTTTCTCTTGTCCAATCTCTCGTCTCTCTCACTCTCTCCATCACAGAATACGAATCGACCCCAAAACACTTCCTTCACTGCAAGTTCATCACAAAGTCACGGTGCAACGCAAAAGACTCCTTGCTAATGGCCTTCGTCAAGAAATCTGCATGCTGAAATTGCGTCGGCACATGAGTAATTGAAATCTCCTTCCTCTCTACCAGCTCCCTGATAAAGTGATGTCGTACATCGATGTGTTTCGAGTTGGAGTTCGTGATCGGGTTGTGCGCAATCTGAATCGCTCCCTGATTATCCTCGAACACCGGGATGCACGGCATACCTGCATCTGGCAACATAAAACGCCACACCTGCCTCAGGAACAACACTTCCTTCAAGACATCGGCAATTGCCACATACTCTGCTTCCGTGGTGGAAAGCGTGACACACTTTTGTGTCCTCGAAAACCAAGTCACACACCCTCCCCCACACATCACTAGCCCTCCTGACACCGATCTACGGTCTGTCGCCTTGCTTGCATAGTCGGCATCCACAAACACCTGCATGCTCATCCCAGTCACCACTCCCCTCTCAAATGTAATCCCCATCCAACTCGTCCTCCGTACGTACCCTAAAATACCGAGTGCTGCCTTCCAGTGCACCATCTTGGGAGATGCACAATACCGCGCTACTGCTCGTACTGCGTTCGCGATGTCCGGCCTTGTTTGAGTGGCCAACCACATCAGAGATCCTACCAACTCGCGAAAAGGGACATCAGCGCACGCTTCGTTCTCGTCAAAGTCGGTGAGCTTCACGCTCACAGGCAAGGGCACACTCCTCCCCCACTCAATTCCGTACTCTGCAGCCAACTCTTCGGCAAACCTCTGCTGCGAAATCCTCAACAGCCCTCTCTCTACGTCTCTCTCGTAAAAGCACGCAGAGTACCACCTCAACTCTCCAAGGTTTTTCACGGGGACCATCTCGTTGAGGTCCTCGCCAAACTTGTCACACCTCTCCTTCTGCCCTACAGCAAAAATGTCATCCACGTGGACCACGATGATCATGATCACACGTCCCTCCTCCATCAATCGAAAAACACACGCATCTGCCAGACACTGCAAAAAACCTAAAAGTAACAAACACCTCGTCAGGTGCGAATGCCAATGTCGTGATGCCTGCTTCAAACCATACAGACTCTTGCATAGCTTCACGATCAAGCCAGATAACCTACCACACCCCTGCGGTAAGCGCATGAAAACATCCTCATCAAGCTCAGACTGCACAAAAGCCTGCTGAATGTCGAAATGGCACAAGTCAAGATTCTGCTCACACGCTAATGCTGCCAACAAGCGCACACTAGACACTGATACGGTGGGTGCAAACAATTCTCCAAAATCAATCGAAGCCCTCTGCATGTCCCCCCGCGCTACAAGTCTTGCCTTGAATTTCGTCGGCCATCCGTACTCGTCTGCCTTACAGTTAAAGACCCACTTAGCATTGATGGCGTTCTCTACTGGTTGCTACACCGGACTAAAAGTTCCTGCATCCAACAAACCGAAAAACTCTCGACCGATTGCATCATTCCATAACTCTGAATGTTGAGACCGCATGGCCTCGTTGAACGTCTTCGGCTCGCGGAGGTCGCTGGCCATGCAGTGCGGAAGGTCAGGCATCTTGTCGGGCGGGCGCTCGGCGCGAAGTGCGGCGTCCACATCCTCACGGGTGGCGAACATCGTTGCGAACATCTGCGGTCTCCCCCCCCCTCCGGAATCCACGGGCCCCCCAGCTCCCACAGCCCCCCCGCTTCCACGGCCTCCAGGACTCGGATCCGGCTGCGGCGGGGGCGGTAGGTCGCGGCGTCCTTGATCCACGGCCTCCCGGGTGGCGAGCGACGAGATGAGGGTGTCCTTGTCCATCATGTCCAACAGCTCAAGGCGGTGGTGGAGAGCGGTGCCGCCACCGGGTGGCGACGGCGGTTTTTGTTGCTCATCCATGAACCGCACTCCATCGCCGCGTGTGCGGCCGTGAACCCTCGTGTCCTCTCGTCCCAACTCCTTGACGGCTCGTTTCGAAAGCGGCGGGTGCGGAGGAGCGGGGACGGCGGCGCTGGCGGGCTTCGGCGGCGGCGGCGGTAGGCCCGGGGGCGAACGGGGCGGAGTGGCTGCGGTCGACGGCGGGGCTGAGGATGGTGCGACGGAGATCGGCGACGGCGCTGAAGATCCTGTGAAGATCGACGGGGGAGGGGGCGGCGCTGCGGTGGTCGCTGGTGCAGGGGGGTAGTACGTCCATGTCCGCGGGGGCGGCGGCTGTGCGGCATCGGCCGCAGGTACGGCGGCGGCCGGCGAGGGCGCCGCGGTGACCGAAGAACCCCCCCCGATGGCCGGCACCGGCGCCGGCGCTCCTGCCCGGCGGTTGACCCACACGACGTTGTTGGTGAGGGCGAGGCGACCGGTGTCAGCGCGAAGAACGACGGCGGTAGACGTCGAGTGGTTGTTGGCGCCGTGCAGGTAGAAGCACCTCGCGGATTGGACGTCCGCCTTGGTGGCCCGCTTCACGCGCATCCTACCCTCCTGGAAAAAGGGGACGACGGTGAGGGGCGGCTTCCGGCCGAAGAAGGCCTCGAACGGCGACATCCAGCCCTGATTGGCCTTCGTCGCGGAGCGGTTGAAACAACCGGATGCCCAGAGCGCCGACGAGAGCCACAGGCGTTGTCCGTTGGCGCCGATGTTGGGGACGGAGGCGAGGTCGACGTGGGCCATGGAGAGGATGTGGCGTCGCGCGGCGTGGCCCCCCTTCATCGCACGCCAGATGGCGCTCTCGGCGACGGCGTTTTGTTTGGGGGTGTTCGGCGCGGTGTACTCGCGCCGGATGCCGGCGGCGTCGCAGAACTCGATGAAAGCGGCGCCGGTGAACTCGCCGCCGTTGTCCATGCGGAAACATCCCGGAGTGCCCATGCCGTTCATGTCGGCCAAGAAGCGCTTCACGTACTTCAGGGTGTCGCTCTTCGCCCGCATCCCGTACGCCCGTTGCCACCGCGATGCGCTGTCCACGAACATGATCAGGTACCGGGAGCCGTCCATCGCCTCGGTGAACGGGCCCGTGAGATCGATGTGGACCTTGCCGAACGGCACCGCAGCGCGTGTCCCACGCCGCGGCACCGGGGCCCTCCTGCCCTTCGCCTCCACACAGCCCACACATGGCTGCAGCTCCCCGACCAGCCGAACACCCTGCTGCTTGGCAGTCTCACGCATCAAAAATTCGTTCACGTGGCCGGTGGAAGCGTGGAACAGATTAATATCGATGGTGGGCGTGGATTTTCCTACCGAAAAGGGGGAAGCACCGGGGGCGATAATCGCCAACGCGTGGGAAAGAGACGGAGGGGCTACGGCCTGCTGCTCATTGCACTCGGAAAGAAAACCTCTCAACACCTCCAAATCATCATGCTGCACAGTGAAAGCCAAGGGAGGGGGCTCCGCAGACGCAGAGAATTCATGCGCATCCGGAAAAAAATCACCCGGGGGGACCGTGTCTTTGCCATCCATCAACCCAACATCTAGGAACATGCTCATGTCCATGATCGGTAATTCGTCCTGAGAGACAAGGGGGTTGATCTCGATCTCGCGATAGTCTGTCAGCTCTACGGCAGGGGGAGGCACAACCGAAGACGATTCTACGGCAGCAGTAATCACAGGCTGAAAATCAGGGATCGTCGTGGGGATTGGGTCTACTTCGACAGACGGAAAAGCACAAATCGGTAGCACTACACCGGAAGTGGTGGAGGGGACGCTGGGAGTCGAAGGTACTACACCGTCGGAGCCGGTGGGCTGGACACCAGGAGTCGAAGGTACAACGCCGGCCGTTGCGACGGACTGGAAGCCAGAACTCGCAGGTACAACGCCGACCGCAGCGACGGACTGGAAGCCGGTACTCGCACTCGCACTCGAAGTCGCGCCCGCTCCTGCACTCTGTGGGAAAGGGGGGTTTGCCGCAACAAGGCCGGTGCCAACACCAGGCGGGGACGCTTGGGCAGAAACACGGGGGGGGGCATCGGGGCTGTAGGTCACAGCACTACCAGTATAATCCTGGGGCAATCGGGTAGCCCAGAGCGAGCATCCTACGTCAGAGTATTCAAAGGAAAGCCTACCATCGAATAGGTGGACGCCGGTCTCGTCTAGAACGATACGCTGCCTACGCTGCGTGTGGTGCAGCGAAAAAAGATTGAAGGTGATTCCAGGCACAACGTACACGTCCGACATCTGCACACAAAAATCATGCTCCCCTGACTGGTCTTGCATGTGAAAGGCCATGTTGACCTTCCCCACACACTGCACGCGCAAATAAGCACCGTTTCCAACCTGGATGTATTCTTTGCCTGTCGGCACTGGTCTCAAGTCGAACATTTGGTGGCTACTGCTTACAAAAGTGTTTGTCGCACCGCTGTCGGCCCAAAACTTCTCTCTACCAAAATGGGAAAGCGGGTTCTGCGCAGACAAAGCAAATCCATTACCACTCTCACGCTCGGTACTCGCTACAACACCACTCGGAACAATCTCGCCTGCAGACACGAAACGTGCCATCAAGAAGTGGAGGGAGCCCGGGGCCGGTGCTGCTGCTCCGGGAGGAGAGGAGTGGGGCGGGGCATGAGTCGAGTGCTGCTGCTGCTGGAACGTCGGCGGAGGCGGAGGCTGTGGCGGCGGCTGCTGCTGCTCGTAGTAAGGCGTCGGTGGCGGGTAGTACGGCTGCTGCTGCTGGGTGTAGTCAGGCGGAGGCTGCTGGTACTGTGGCTGCGGCTGCTCCCAACCCCCATACTCGCTACTATTTGCGGGCCCCCCGTAGGGCGGTGCACCGTGTTCGTGGTGCATCACGTTTGCATGCCCGTGCGAGGGTCGCCATTGCTGCTGCTGCGGGCGAGGGGGGACAGAGTTTCCATACCTTTGCTGCGCTCCGCGTCCGCCATGAGGTCCGTGCTGGGGTCCACCACCCCAGCCCCCCCCACCGCGGCCGCCTTGTTGCTGCTGCTGCTGCTGCTGCTGTTGGGGACGAGGATGGTAGTACTGCTGTTGCTGAGGCTGCTGCGGATGCTGCTGTTGAGACTGCTGCGGATGCTGCTGTTGAGGCTGCTGCGGCTGTTGTTGTTGCTGCTGCGGCGGCTGTTGTTGTTGCTGTGATGACTGCTGCCGCCGCTGCTGCTGCCGCTGCTTTCTCTCCTTTTCCCGCTGCTGTTGGTAGCACTCCGCGTTTGTGTGGTTTGACCACGGATGAAAATGACAGCGCCTGTCTCCTCTGGTCTCGTCGCTCCTGCTCCGACCGTCGCCTTTGCCGTCCTGTCCGCCGCCGTTCCCACTCGACCCATTTGGGACACGTCCGTCGCCCCGGGGCGCACCGGAAGCGACGAAGGCGTGCCCCACGCCACTCTTTTCCTCCTCCTCCCGTGCGCGCACCAGGTCCGTGTGGGCCTCCTTCACGGAATCCTCAATCTGCTCAAAAGTCAAATCAGGGGTGCGGTCCAAAAGTTTCTTCTCTATCTTGTAGTCGGACGAGAGGGCAGACACTAGGTGGTCGTTTGCTTCGTTGTCAGGATACACTGTCCCGTGCGACGCTAGTCTACTCCGCAAAATAGAGAACCTACCGAAGTACTCTTGTGGATGTTCGTTTGCATGCATTGCGAAGCCATGGTACTCTTTCAAAAGTCTTTTCTTCTCCGCTTTCGCTTGTGGCTCGTAATATTTGAGGAAAATCCTCCAGCCACCACTCGGGCTCCCGTCCGACACGATTTCCGACAGAATCGGCATGTACGAGATTGACGTGATTAGCACATTCCATGCCACTATAGCCTTGGCTACCTTTTGTTCGCCATACTCAGTCTTCAGGTCAGTCATACTGATCCCCTGCCTCCCTACTGGGATGTCTTGGTTGCTCATCACTACTTCGTGAACATCCTCCTGCGCAAAGCGTGCTACCATGCTCGATCGAAAAATCAAAAGCTTCTGCTGCCTACTGTCCCCCGACTTAAACACACCATCCCAAGGCTCAATTCTTCTACTCTCAGTCATACGAAGAGTTGCGGGGTGAGACACTGCACCGATATCCCCTGAGGTTTGGAGGCGACCGGCCATGGCAGTCGCAATCGCGTCGGCCAGCTCGTCTGCGGAGGGGTTGGGTGTTGGGCGCCCAGGATCTTGCTGGTGTGCTGCCTCTTGTTCCTCATTTCCTCCCCGCTGCTGCTCGGCTCGATGCCGCACCTCCATCTCGGCCATCTTCTTGGCCAGTTTCTCCTCCATCAGCTGCTCCATCCGAGCTGCTACTCGCTCGTTGACCAGTTCTTCGATCCTGGCGTCCTCCGCTGCTTGGCGGGCTTCCGCTGCTGGGCGGGATTCATCTTCGCGCCTGGAGGCCATCTTGACCCTGCTGTCGATCGCCGCAAGGCGATGCTCCTAAACCAAGCTCGACCGCGAATCTCGTAGACGACGTGTCAGACGCTAGCGTGATCGATAATTCGGGTGGCTCGGTTCTTTGTGCTTGGAGCTCAAAGCGGGTGGCTCATGGCGGAGCGTGGATGGGTAGAAACGTGTGGAAAACGTATCGAAAAGGATTGTAAAAGTATTGTATTCATCGGGGGCGTGCCAGTGCTTGTCAAACCTTCACGGTATCTGGGCACGCCTTCACTCTTTGTCACTCAACGAATCTCTCTGAATCTCCACCAAATACCTCTCGCAACCAAGGAATATATGTAGAAAGTTCCTATCCCTCCGCATCTCATCACTGTTACTTTCGTACGTACGTACCGAACATCTCAACCGTCATACTATGCTACGAGTACCCCCAATATATCTAATATCCTTACCTTCGTGTGTTTGTGTGTGTCCTATTATTATGACGACGGTAGCGCCATGATATTTGGTAGCTCCACGACAGATGTGGTGATATCTACTGCCTCTTGTGGCAGGGTTTGGCTGGTGGTGTATGCTGTAGGCTCACGTATGGAGGCGGATATAACTGCATGTCACGCGCAACGGCCAATATCTAATGCCCGCAGAATGCAGTAGTCTAGGCAGTCTCGTCTGTGGCGAAGTAGCGGTGACACCTATCTATGTCGACAGTGCATAGAACACGACATGACAAATATCAAGTCACAACTGGTCACGGGTTGTACAGGAACTAAACTTGCCTTTGTCCGCGAAAAGCAGTCTTCCGAGGCGGCGGAAGGGCCGGAGAATGCACCAGGCCTTGCAGAGTGCAATCTCGACCGGTACTGCTGTAGTCGTTGCTGTTGCTCTCGGTCGTGGTGGTCACCATGACCCTTGGTAGTGTTCTTGCTGCTGCTGCTGCTGCTGCTGCTGCTGCTGCTGCTACTACTGCTACTGCCAGTGGTGGTTCTCCCCAGTGCGTTCAGAATAGCCGCCGGTCAACGGTACATTGGTCGAAAATGCCCGACCGTTGTACAGGGCCGCCAGTCTCTGCTCCCCAGTCGTGGCGCGTGTGACACGCGTGGAGAGCTCGTTCTGCCCACTGGCGGTCGGATCGCCGGCGACGAGAGGTCTCTGCGACACATGATTCGGCAGTTGGAGGGAGTTATTCCACGGCGATCTGCACGGTCATTTCATGTGGGCGATATGTGTGCAGAAGCAAGGCAGCTCGCCGATGTGCGAAACTGACATGTGGCGAGCAGCTGGTCGGGTGGTGGCATACTATTGGGCCGTTTTATACATTCCAAATTTTTATATAGGAGCACAATATGCGGCAGGTTTGGTACCGCTTCGGCATACATCGCGCATGTATTTACCCGCACAATCGCCTGCATGCATACAACCAACCACAACAAACAACACAGCCCCTTGCTGCACAGCCTGCTAGCCTGCTGCTCCTCTGTCTGCCTGACTTTCTCTCTCTTCCCCTCTCTCTTCCCCTCTTCCCCTCTTCCCCTCTTTCTGTCTGTGCCTCTGTCTCTCTGTTTCTGTCCCTCCCTCAGTGCCTGTCTGTCTGTCCGCCTGTCTTCTCTCGCTCTCTCCGTGCGTGCTCGTGCGGCTCCTCTCAGTTAGGACGAGGCAGGGTCGATACGAAAGTCTATGTAGAGCTTTGTGGTCTATGTTTGGTCGTGGTGTGAAACGTTGCACATAGATCTCGATGGTGTCATGCAGTAGTGTCGATAATGCTAGCGTAGACTACAGTTTAGACCACACATGATGTACCGGTGTTCAGTCCATCCAGCCCAGTCTACGTTTCGCTGTTTGATGTTGCCAGACATTCAATTCAGATACGCCCTCCACATCTATCGGTTTAAGTAGGAAATTTCAATTCTAGTCACCCACGAACGAACCTCGAATCGAGGGTTGCGCTTGAAAAGGATGACCACTGCTGTTGTGGCCTTTGCGACGTGTACCACACATCTCATCACACAGGAACTGCTCGTGAGAAAACTGCTGTATGTATGTAGTTCCGAGAGGGGCGGGCTTCATGCTAACGGTACATGCTGTCCTTGAGTATGGGCAGACCGTCGCGACAACTTCGAAATTTTCCATGGGATGCAAGAAACAGGAGGAGGCTGTGGTACTTCCTGCAATTACGCGAGGAGAGAAAGCGACAAGCGATCAACGCCAACATCATAGACTATGACAGCACGGGCCCTTTCCAATCTTGATGACACTGGCCAATCTTGTGTCTGCCCCATCGCCACCGGTTCACCTTTCCTGGGTGTCGCGCGTTCCTTCTTTTTGTTTGCGATGCGTGCTTCTCCGCTCTTCTGTGGAAATGCTGAACTAGCCATCTCGTACAGACGTGCCGCGCTTCGCGTTGCAACGTTCTGCTGTCGTTGTGGTTGTGGTTGTTGTTGTTGTTGTTGTTGGTGGTGGTGGTGGTGGTGGTGGTGGTGGTGGTGTGGTTTTGTGAATCGGGTCTGAGGGTGGTGGCACAGTGCAAAGGTGTGATCGGCACAACCATTTAGCTCTTTGTCTGGCATGAAACTAAGAACAGTAGTTGTTTTCGTGCTCTTGGTTGCAAAGGTTCTTCTTTACGGGGATGAACTGCAGTGAAGCGCCACATGGTTTGATCGTTGCCCGATGCAGCATGAACAGTTCCTTTTGTGCTACGTTTGTCTAGACTATACAAGAGCAGCAGACCAGAAGCTTTCTTAAACACTCTCGCTCAAAGCTCCCCAAACGTGCTTGAGTTTTGGCTATGTCGGACATCCGGCGAAGAGATTCATTGACCCGCGAGAAGCTGACCTCTTCGAAGAGACTGGGGATATATCTCGAATGGGTAGTCTTTCTGTGCGTGTATTTATTTTTGCTTAAGAGTATCACACCCGTACTATTATTGCGCGTATGTGGGTCGGATACTTGACTCCCCTGCTGAACAGACTGATACATGCATACGCGATAGCAACGTTTTCTCTCAGGTGGCACCCATGATGTCTCGCCCCCGACCGTTAGGCCCGACCGTCCTAAACCACGCGCTATCTCGGTCCAGCTTTCAGTAGGCACGCATGTTACTATACCCATGTATGTGTGTTGAAGATGGTGGTATCACTTGTATTTAGGACAGCAGACACGATCAGGACGCGGCGGGAGAGAGAGAGTGCCACGACACAGCAGCACTCCCGCAGGGCCGAGTCCCGTGGATCAACCATGAAACCAACCCAGGGGACTATCAATTCCTATCTGCGTAGCCACTTCCTACAGTCCCGTTGGAATATTCTCATCCGCTCATGCACACACGAACACCCTCCCTGGTTCTTTACGCTAGTAACTAGCCACTTAGTGGGCATTCACACGCCGGATGTGACCAAAAATCCAAACGGACAAAAAACCAGCGAAAAAAAATCAACAGGGGGAAACCCGGCCTCCGGGTCAAAACCCCCACCAATATTCACCGTTCCATCAAATGCCCTATCCCAACGCTTGGCAAGCATTAAAAGTGCAAGACTATCCTGAGGAGTTGGTTCAAACAACTACAATGCGGCTGCACTACTGTTTGTTCTTCAAACAAACGTCAGACAAACATCGAAATCGCCGCCCCTCGCTGATGAAATACAGCGCACCGGGGCGGAAGGCACTCATCCAACATTTCCTGAGCCACACACAACCGGCACCGCATTCGGCAATCCTCTATTCTCGTGGAGTACAGCACTGGTGTCCCAATTTTTCCTCCTACGTTCCTTCAGCGGTTCCAACAGTATCCCATCTTCCTGCACATTGCGCAACCTAGAGAACGGCACCACGTAGCCGCAATCAATGAGGGTCTCAACCGAATGACTATCAGGAAATACTGAACATGTGGGCGCGAACGCCTACGAGAAACACGGAACACCCTCCCTGGCTCTTCAACCAAAGTACAGTCATGACAACTCACGAGGATTTACCAACTTCGCTACGAATACCATCAAACACCAAGAAGTGCCACAATCCAGCGCTGTGATGCGTGTTCCTCCCCTCCCAGCGCTCGTCCCGGCCTGTAGCCTCGCCACAAAAGGAGTTCCCGTTGTAGCACCACGATGCAAGTACCCTACCCCCACGCGCCTTCCGACGTGCCGCGGGGTTCCCGCTCTCGCCCCTTCCGATGCGCCACGGGGCTGCTTCGATTTTCTCTCCCCCTCACGCTCCGTCCGACGCGCCATGGGGCTAATGTTTGCCTCCCCCCCACGCCCTCCCGACGCGCTATGGAGCTGCATTGATTGTCGCCCTCCCGCGCCCCTCCCGTCGCAGCTGCGAGCACACGGCCCTCCCGCTGTGTTATTTGGTTGTTGCCCTCCCGCGCCCCTCCCGTCGCGGCTGCGAGCACACGGCCCTACCGCCGTGTTATTTAGTTGTTGCCCTCCCGCGCCCCTCCCGTCGCGGCTGTGGGCACACGGCCCTACCGCCGTGTTCTCTGAATGTTGCCCCCCCACGCCCCTCCCGTCGCGGCTATGGGCGCACGGCCATCTCGCCGTATCCTTCTCAATATTGCCCCCCCCACGCCCCTTCCGTCGCGGCCATGGGGCACACGGCCTTGCGGCCGGTTTTTTGTGTCTCCACCCTTCCACGCTGTTGCAATGGTGCTATCTTCACCGTCTCCTACTGCTGCTGTGTGTGGATGGTGCGCGCGTAGTGACCAGCGCGGATATTGTGTCTTTCCCCCGCCTCTTCTTACAAGGCCTCACGTGCCACATCCAGCTCCTCGTCATCGCTCGCCACCGCAACCGCCATGACCGCTGTCTCGCCCTTCACCTCCTTCTCGTCCTTCGCCGACGGGCACTTGCTCTTATCGTGTCCATACCCGTCGCAGTTCTCGCACTGGGTCATGAAGTCGGCGATGGGGGTAGTGCACGAGACCGACTGGTGCCCTCGCCTCTTGCACCAGTAGCACCGGCCCCTACGACGGCCGCCGTAGCTGCTGCCGTCTCCACCGCCGTTGCCGTTGCCGTTGCCTGGGTTGTCTCACCTTGGGGGAGCGATCCCCTGTCACGTCCGCCACCCGGCCCAACCGGCGGGTCTGAGGGTGGCGTGATTCCCTCGTTTTGCGGTGCCCCCTCCTGGGTACCGCGGGTGGGCGCATCGCCCGTAACGACAGCGCCCACCCCAGCGCCGCCGGACTCCCCCTCCTTCTCTAACTTTCCGAGGGCGGATCGAAGCAGCCCAGCCAGCTGCTGTACCTCGTCCGTCAGGCCTGAAACTTTGCTCTCCAGGTTGTCAACTCTGCCCTGCGTACTTGTGGTGACGTCGGCAGCCTCTGCTGCAACATCGGCGCCACTCATCCCCAGCACGGGTTCCCTCGAGGGATACACTCTAGAGTGTTACTATACCCATGTATGTGTGTTGAAGATGATGGTATCACTTGTATTTAGGACAGCAGACACGATCAGGACGCGGCGGGAGAGAGAGAGTGCCACGACACAGCAAGCACTCCCGCAGGGTCGAGTCCCGTGGATCAACCATGAAACCAACCCAGGGGACTATCAATTCCTATCTGCGTAGCCACTTCCTACAGTCCCGTTGGAATATTCTCATCCGCTCATGCACACACGAACAACGCACAGAAACAGGAAGGTAAAACACCACCATCGACAACCGAGTTTGCAGCGTTTCCTTTTTTCCTATCATCAAGAGGGGACGGACGAAGACGTTCTGGACAAAGGGTCGGACCGGACATTATGAATGTGTCTTTCACAGCAACAGCAACAGCCACAGCACCAACAACACCAATCACAAGGACCACTTTGCATGCCTCAGATATACGATCAACTTGCGCTCCCTCTGGACTAGACCATGATGGATGACTTGAAGTTACCCCACACTTCTGAATACTGGCGCGTATCCATGGAGATTCGTCCTGTTCCTCACATGAGCCAGTTCCAGCACAGATCTAGCGTGATGTCGCGGTTAACTCTCGGTCCTACTTGTTCAACGACGAACCCTGGAAAATATCTGCGTCTACATGAGTCCAATTCCCTCCAATCCGATGTTTAAGCGAAAACGCACGCTTAACACCACACGCTTGTGCGAGGTAGGTCCCTTGAGGCACGTGCGAGGGTGGGGAAATCTCGCGGTGCGTACACATGGCCGGCCTCTCGTTCCGCCGGGAAAGTGGTTCAAACATACCCCCGAGCGAAACGTAGGCGTCGAGTAAGAAAACTTTCATGGTCATTTTCCGTACGGTAGAGAGAGGCACATGGAACGGATGATACTACAGTCTGGTGCAACATATCCCTGGGCGAGCTCGCCGACACAGAGGTCTTCTCCCTTGCCGGAGCCTTGGGCGGCTGCGGCCCAGCGGGAATGTGACTATACCACAACTACCAACAATGTAGGTTTTGCGATCCGTCCCGACAACCACAACTCCACTGTCACTGCTGTCGCTTGCACTACACAACTCGGTCCCGCGTGTCATCCGTCCTCAGGCTGTCTCTACAGGAGTCACGTCATGGAATGGCCTCGTTGTTGCATTGGTCGCCGGCGGGTTTCTCTCGACTACCGGCTTGTCGTTGTCTGGTAGAAGAGAGCAGACGACTTTAGTACAACCGCCCACTCACGAACTTCTCAGCCATCTTGCTCTAGCCCCAACACCGGGGTTCATTCCCATCGGCTAACCACAGCCCATACCCATCCTAGATCGAATCGAATCCGACTTGGCGTGGGATATCTGTGGAGGCGTCGGCGTTAGAGCACTACTGTACACGAATGCAGGGCTCCATCGACCGATGACACTTGGACAGTTGGGGTGAGCAACAAAGGTGGAGCGATCAAGCACCTTGCCGCTACTAGCCTTCTTCAAAGAGCCCGTCGCAGCCGTCCATGTCGTTCGGAGCAATTATTGTGGGAACGCCAACAGGCGAGGTGGGCCTCCAGGTGGTCCTTGGTGAGTGAGACAGCACTCAGGCCATCGAGTGAAAAGCCGTTATCGCCGAAGATACACATATATGTTTCGGTTCGATGGGCTTTTCAGGAAGTAGGGTGAGGCGAGGGGTGTACGAGAGAGGAAGGGCGCGGGAAGACCGCAACGCCAATCTAGTCACACCAAGGCTTTAGTCTGCACGTCTAGACCATGTCGTTGAAATTCCAGATCCGTGCGGGAAAGTACCGTACCAATTTGCTCCGGTCGTGATCGTCGACTTCAAACGCCCAAGGAAATGCCATGCAGTGTGGTTTTGTTGGGCTTCGCTTTCTTGTTCTGTTCTATATTCTCGACCTGCTCGAGTTCTTGTCTTTGTGCATGGTTTCTCTTGCAGCAGAAGGAGAGATGTTGCTCTCGAGGACATCGCTCGGTGACTCCGCCTTCCTATTTTCGCTGAGCAGTGCTCATTAGGGTGCGATCAAGAATGATGATTTGGTTATTTCTGAAACCAAACACTGCAGCCCCCGGGGTTTTGGTTCCGACGAGCGATTCCAATTTCGAAACCAAAGATGGAGGAAGAGCAGTCACTCTTGATCTCACAACCATTGTACTACAACAGTAGTCCCAAGTTCGCCATGGCCTGTCCTGCAGTGTGTGCGCGTGTGATGCCTAGAGCATGCATACACACCCCAGACCACAATCACAGACACAGGAGTGTGCTGCTAGGCAAGCGTTCGTCGAATAACGACCATGGACTACAAGAACCATGAACGACTTCCACAAAAAAAAAACAAGCACAGCACAATGTAAGAAGATCGTATCGGATTTTGCTTGATTTGCTCAATCCCTTCTACACCTTCCCTCTACGATCTACGATAAAATGATCACGTTCTCGCAAAAAAAAATGTCAAACGACAGCGTTTATCACTGGTCCTAAATAATGCCCCCCCTTCCCTCCCCCCCTGCCCCGCCGCCCGACACTCCTTGTAGTCAGCCGTAGGGCCCTTCAAACATCGTACACACGCTACTACTCTAACGTCACGTTCACTCCGTGTGTGACAAATCGCGAGAAATTTGCAACTGAAGGTGCCAATCTTCTTATTTAACCCCGAAAAAAATATTAGATATTGCTACCGACACCATGCACACACAACGCAGGGAAGGAACCGAGACAGAAAAGCTCTCAGATTCCACTTCATTTCGTAACCGTTTGGTCATAGACACTGTCATGCCTACTCATCAAACTGATCTAGTTCGAAAAGTAGGTACATCGAAACAATCCTCAAATCTCGGCGTCCGGGGATCGATGGACAAGACAAACACATATAACGGCACCCGCTATCTTGGTGATGAGAGGGTCCTACTCACCACGTGTAAGATTTGTAAAAGCAGACACATCTGCTGAGTACCAGCGGCAAAAGAAAATTAAAACAGAAACAACGGCCGGGAATCGACCAGGAAATAAATAAAAGACCATTAAATACCCGTTGTAAATAAATTGTACGGCGGTGTCTCTTCCTACCGCCTAGCAGCAGCCTATATGCACGTACGGCCGCACATCGTGCTCGCACCGCTGGCCACGAGAGCTACCCCACCATCCCTACATGAAGATTAAGAGACTCCTGCCCACAAGACGACCCTACGAGCTCTCCATCTGGACATGAAACCCTCGCCAGACTCTAGACTTCGCGATTCACGAGAGGATTAACGTCAAGTCACCGTCCATGGCCTGCATGTGACGTGTGTCTTGCTGTCTGCAAAAGCAGCAAAAGCACCTAGCTGTATAGGGCACCACTCATTTTCTCCGGTACATGACATTGCCCAACAACTACACCCTCTCAACGCTTGCCATGTCATAGTGGTAGTCCCTCAGTGGAAGGACGCAAAGCAGGGGAGGCGGCAACGACGGCGGCCGTAGCGGCCATACTGTCCGGCCATGTTAACCTCCGGGGCGAAGACATCCTGAGGAAGAGGGGCAAGACCCGCCACCCAAAGGTCGATTCCCTATCCACCCGCTCCAGCAGCAGCCATCCCCAGGTCAGTCGCCCACGGCTCTTGTCCCCCTGCCGTACCCGTACCCTCGAACGCGAAACTCTCTGGCACGAAGGGGGGAGGAACAGTCATCGTCGGCGATGCACCCACAGCACCACCACCAGCAGTGGCGGCGGCGGGAGGGCCCTCCGTGGTTAGATTGAAGAACGTACTCAGACGGCGCCGTTGCCGCGGCCCCGTCGCCACCGCGGCCGCCTCTCCCCACTCGCCGCTGTCGAGGCACTCCCGCCCCCCACCGACTGCCCAGTGCTCGCCAAAGGTACCACCACCAGTTGGTCCCTCTTCCGACACCATCGCGGGAACTGCCGGGGTCAGAGTCAACGTCACGTCGACCGCGCTCGAGGCGCAGGCGTCCGCGTTGCCATTGTCGTCGACGTCTTCCACGCTCGCGCACCCGGTCACCACGGGCTCGGACCAACCCTCGGCATCCACCGTCGCCTCTCCATCTTCGCCTCGGGCCTGCCGACTCCCGCCGGTGCCGCACCCGCCCCCGCTGAGCAGCGGCAGCAGCAGCCCATCGCTCGCGCCCGCCGCACCTGCCCTGGAGAAAAACCGAACAGAGCCCGCGTTTGAAGACAATTCGACCTGCTGCTGGGAGATGTCGGCGCCTGAGTTGATTCCGACGGCAACATCGATGCCGGAGACGCTGCTGATGCCTGTGGACCAGGCGTCCTCCGAACCGGAGCTGTGCGCCACGCCATCCTGCACGCTCGAAGCCGCACCGGCACCCACGGCGAGAGAAGACCCGTCGTGCGAAGGCATCCAAGAGTCCGGGGTCGAGTTGTCGCCGCCCGCGGCCTCTGCACTAGTGCTGGCGGCCATCGAGGGAGTGATGGCAGAGGTGGCAGTGGTGGTGGTGGTGATGGCGGTGGTGGCCGCAGCATGAGGGTCCGGGATAGCGTTCTCTTGTGCCCCACTCATCGCCATGCCGTCCTCGTCCTCCAAGAGAACGGCGAGCCCCCCCGAGCTACCGCGAGAGGGCGCACACGAAAACGATTCTACGGAGCCCCCAGCCGATGGCGTCGACCCTGCCGAAGGCGAAGAAGCAGAGTCTGATGTTCTCGCCGCAGACGACGAAGAAGACTCCGAGCTACCGCCAGAGGACGAAAACGAAATCGTAGACACGGAGCCCCCTCTCGACAGCGGCAACCGAGGCGGGGGAGAGGGCGTTGTCGGCACCAGAGCGGCCGCCGCCATGACCGCCGTCTGCCTTTCCGCGGACAGGACGATGGACGGCAGCCACGCCCGCACCTCGCCGATGTCCGGCCGCTTGCTGGCGTCGGGGTCGACCATGCGCCGCAGAAAATCACAGGCGGTGTCCTGGAAGTGGTGGGTGACGGGGGCAAAGAGACAAAACAATGCACCAAAGCGCCGGGTTAGATGGTGTGTTTGAGGTCACCTTTATCCGAGCGGATTTGTCGAGACGACAGCACATAGCAACGGCGGGAGCAGAGTGGAAGGTAGGCTTCATGCATGAGCAGAGCAGCAAGGAACAGCCGTGGGCTGACCCAATGGATGCTTGATCGGATGTAGGTATTTTTGTCAAGGCAGGGTTCCCGTGAGAAGGGGTCAATATTACCATAGTATATGCTGGCACGAAATTCAAGGGAAAGATATTGTAGTCGGAGCAGGATCTACGGCATCGCCAAAACGGGGAATATGTCGGGGAAAAGGGGAAAGGGGAATGCTCGTGAGAGAAATCTCACCCGCATCGTCTGCTCGAGCGTCGCGAAGAGCATGCTCCTGACCATCCTCTTCTGGAAGCCGTTCTCGGACGTGTCGTTGGCCGTGCGGAAGGACATGCGGTACTGGAGGGAGAGACAAGCAAGAGGGCGGCACACACGCGTGCACATTCGGTGGCATCGGCAAAGGACGAGGCGGGGAACGAAATTATCATCCCATGTACCATATTTGGGTAGTAAGTTTGTGACCACGGAAGGTGTCCGCATCAGTTGGACCAGTACGGATGTTGAGGTACTGATCAGAGGCACAGACCGGAACGTTGTCTTACGTGAACACAGCAACACAACAACGGCGAAATCAGGCCAATGCGCGACGAGAGCACGGGAGAAAAAAACGCGTGAGCGGCCAAGTTCCGAATCTATTTCCCGCTGCCGGGGGGTGGGGGTGTGTGGTTGACTTTACCGCACCTTAATGTTGAGTCTCTGCTTGCTCGTGGTGGAACGTGCGAGTGCCTCCTTCTCCGCGGCGGTGTGGAGGACACGGCTCGTCAAGTAGTTGCTCGAGAAGAGGCCCCGCGGCAGCAGCAAGGACAGCAGCAGCACGCCCAAGGCCCAGACGTCGTCGGCCTTGTCAGCGGGTACCTCCTCGAAGTAATTGTTGGGCGTGATGGAGTTCCCGAGCGTACCGCAGCCTCTATGTTTCTTCTCACCCACCGCTGTGGCAGAGCATTAATGGGGTACGCACGTGGTGGGCACCATGTACATGGCAGAGGGACAGAGAAGGAGAGCACTCGCATGTTCAGCAGTTGGTGTCTCTGGTTGTTGCAAAACCTGTTCCGCAACGATCAAGAGCTAGCAAGAAGCGCGACTCTGCGATACAGCCACTACTAGAAGCAGTGCATCCTTTATCTGTGTGTGTGTCGCTCTCTCTCTCTCTCTCTCTCTCTCTCTCTCTCTCTCTCTCGGTGTCCTGTGTCTCACCGCGCGACAAGCCGAGGTCGGCCAACTTGGCCACGGTGAGGGTCTCGCTCTTCTTGACTAAGATTTGTCGGGCTTAACATCTCCGTGGACGAGGCCCTTGCCGTGCATAAAGTCCACTCCGTCGGCCACCTGCGCGGCATAACTGAACACGTTCGCCAGTTTGCAGGCAGGAACAGTGTTAGGGATGACACCCGGCCAAGACCTACTTATCTTTGTCTGGGTGTGGAGGAGTGCGGCATTGATGCAAAAAGGGAGATGCGGTCCGTGCATCTAGGGCAGGTACTGGGTGCCATGGTTATGGCAGTTGCTGGCTTTGTCATGGACCCTTGTAACCCACACAACCGGAATGGAGGAAGACAGTTCTTCACCCGCCAAGCAGACTGCCACGCTGCACAGGGCACACACTACTGGCTGCCGAGGGGGACGCAGCAATGGACGAAATGTGTCGATAAACCTCAACAACCACTTTTGATGGTCAAATCGGCGTCATAATATTTCACGCTTCGGGGATGCTCTATTGTTGCTCTGCCCCCGTCACACGAGCATCGTCTTGACCATCACCTCTCTACGTGCTCTATCGGCCAGCACGACGTGGGCGGACAGTACGACTGAACTCTAAAGCTTTATCTCCTCCGGCCTGAAGGGAAACCAGAAGGCCCTGTGGAGTCTGTTCTGACACAGCTAGGGTTTGGGCATCTACAGTAGCGCCGGTATACACCTGCTTCGCCCAAGAGCATTTGAGGCTTGCCTAGGGGTAGGCACGCTGTGTACGGAGGGGTGGTATGTGTGAGAGAGAGCGCGGCTGTTACCCGCACTGACCGCAGGAGGTCGGCCGGGGTGTGGTCGTTGCCGAACATTGCGCGTTGCAGGTCGGTCTGACCAAGCTCCATCGCGATGGACACGGACTCGTCCTTGTCGAGGACGGCCTTGACCTCCACGACGCCTTCGTGAGGTCCGAGCCTGCAATACACCGGGACGAATGAAGAACGGCGAACAACATCGAAAAAGGCCAGCAATCATTGATGGTTTTTTTGACACAGACAGGTCGGGGGCGGGGAAGGGGAAGAAGAACAAGCGTATTGACACGCGACGTTCCCCGTTCCTGTTGTCCAACAATCAACCCACGAGGCGAGGGACCCCGAGTAACGAACTTGTTCCACTATCCGCCCTCGGCGCTGCAGAGCCGGCAGGAATCGATCTACAATCTGGTATCGTAGGCATAGCGCTCCGTTGGGAAAATGAACGTTGTCTGTAAGGCGATTAAAGACCAAAATATACGACTGGCGATTGTCTACAACGTTGCTGCTCGCAAGGCATGGGTGCAGAGAGCAGAGGCATCGGAGGACATCACGAACGCAGGCAAACAGTAGCAATCCATGACGTGCTCCAGGTGGATACGGCAGCATGTGGTGGGTTGACCCAAAAGCAGACGATGCAGCAGTGGTTGAGACCGATCTCACCGGGTGAGGTTCTTGGCTTCTTCCTTCAGGCAGGCCATGCCTTCCTCCTGTACCGAAAGGAGGGATGGAGCAGGTTGATGAGCATGTGTCCGAAAGCAGCGGCAACAGCACCATTGCCATCACCAAAGCGATTGGGTGCGGAATTGGAGGGGGCAGTGCGGGAGGGGAGGCGGTTCGACGAGAAAGGGGTCTACGTGTGAGAGGCGTTGTTTGGAGGGAGGGAATAGGCGAGAGTTCTCGCATGATCGGATCGTCGGTTTTCCCAAAGCATGATAAAGCACCTCTTTCTACACCCCACGGTCGTTTGTCTTCATAAAATCAACTTGCGTTCCGGCGGTTCACGAACAACATACTCCAGGTACACAGGGCATGGATCCCAATATGCGCCCACCGCAACAAACAGAACATATCTACAACGGTGCCGTCAGCCGCGGTGTCGAGAAAAAGGTGTGCCTGGGATGCTTGTCTCCTATCACCCATGTCATCTACCACGAAACACTCACGTCGTTGGCGGTCTTGACCGCGTATGTCTTCCCCGTGGTCGGGTCCACGGCCTTGCGCACGGTGCCATGCCCACCAGCCCCGAGCTCGTCGTCCATCTGGAGCAACCCGCGTCCCGGATCCAACGCGTGTTGGGCAAACACCGCCTTCGCGCATGCATCTTCCAGCTGACGTCGGACGAACGAGGTTCCCAAGTCGTCGCCCACTGGGCGTGCGTCCGCCACGCCCTGCTCGGTACCCAGTCCTCCCCCCTCGGCGGTGGCGGTGGCGGTGGCGGCGGCGACCTATCGGAAAAGGAAGAACAAATATAGCAGAACATGGAGTTCGCAGATTTTGAGTTGATAGAACCAAAACGTTGTCGATGTGGGGAGAACCCGGCGACATATCGCTGGCGTGATGTGATATGCATGACCGCCATGGCTTATTTGACGTTGCTGGCATCGACTGCCTCCGAAAGCACGTTTGTCTCCAAAAAATGGGGATGGTGCGAAAGTCCCGGGGTTGAAAACTAGGCCGTGAAACACGTGTGCCATTGACCACGCCAAATGACTAAGCCAACCGCCACACCGGGGAAGGGCGTGCGTTGGGCGCTGTGCATACTTTTGTGAAATTTTCTCGCCACATGTCTTGTGTTCCGCCTTTTCGCGACAGACTTGCTTCACGGCTGTTCGGTCGGTGAGTCCCATGCCTCGAAATCGGTTCTATGCAGGGCACACGGGCTGTTCTATGCTATGTACAGCCCATTTCGTCGGGGTCTCTCACCCAGGCATTCCATCATGCTCCCGATCTACCTCCTGCCCCCTGCCGCAACAGGACACTACACCATGGTAAATACTGATCAATATCTACCGGCGCCAATATCGAGGTACCACGACTTACCGCCAGGTTGTGTAGCATTCCCGCTGCAACAGAAGAGCTTGCCCTCTCCGCCAACTGAGCGCGCAGGGAGAGGTTTTCCCTCTCGAGCTGCTGCATCGATGCCTGGCGATAGAACAATCGCGCGAGGACGGCTTCAGTAGAATGCGCGCACACACAACGGATAGTAGTCCTGTCATGCCGACGTTCCGCGCAGAAGAAATGCAACGCTCCACTCAGGGGTATCGTCTGTTGACAGAAATCACTCCAATATCTGAAGGGTAGGGGGGAAATGCCGGTACTCTCGCGTCACGCAGTGCGCCCGAGATTCGAAATGGGGCCCTGGCAATCGTGAGCGTCCAGAAATGTTTCTAGTCGATCGGTGTCCAGGAGAGACCGATGTGCTACACGTCAACCTTGCAGCAAACGGGAAACATGTTGTCTTCCTGTATCGTAGCGCATGCTTTGCTTCCGACACGGGAACGTTGATGCCACCGGTTGCGGGCGTTTCACAGTCATACCAACGAGCTGCATTCGAGCAAAGTAGATTCTATCATGATACTGTACAGGAGTGGCGCACCATGTTTGTGTGCTTCGTTCACTAGCACGGACCGCGCCAACCGAGCGACTGATGCACAAGACGTCCGTCCACGCGGACCAAACAAAACTTGTACGAATTCTCTCTGATTCTGAGTATATGAATGTGTCCTCGTTCTCTCACCTGGATGCGACCGACTTCGGCCTTGGCCTCCTCCAGAGATCTCTCCAGCTGCCCAGTGTGGTCCCGCCGGCGCTCCAGGTCGGCTTGCTGCTCGTTGCAGCGGTCCACCGCGGCGCGCGATCGTACCTGGACGAGCTCGAGGGACGCCATCACATCCCTCAGCTCGGCCGCTTTCGCCAAGCAGCCTTGGCATGGTTGGTGGCGTCCGCTGCTAGAACAGAGGGTCTCGGCCTCGCTCTGCCGCCCTTGAATCTCTGCTTGGTCGCTTGGCTGACCGCCGTCAAGGCTTTCGCGCCATCTCTGGCCGGGAAAAGAAAACCAAGTACGAAGGCACAGGAACAAGACGCCGAACGTTGTCGGGAACATTTTCGAGAGGGTCTGCAGGGTCAAATTCCACACAGCAACTAGATTAACGGGCTCTGTGTGGAGTACGTTGGGGTTCCCACCGTCATGCATGTAGTGGCCCTAGTTTCATCCTCCGAGAGCAGTATCAATAGTCCATGGCGGTGTAGCACATGCGTTTGCGACAGAGCCGGCAGAGTGAGCAGAAAATGGAAAGAGCAGCCTGCACGGGTACCTCGGGAACATGCTGCGTTGCAACCTGAACGCCTGAACGGATCGTTCGGTAGGCCTTATCACGACGTAAATAGTGTACTAATGTGGCATGCAGGTCGGAGTTCTGCTCTCGCTAGCGAGCGCCGCACGCGCTTGAAGGCAGGTACACCGCACTAGTCTACACGTACATTCTGTAGGTGATACCACCACACCAACACTTGACAATCGTGCACATGGGAGGCTATGGTAGAGCCAATGAAAGATAGCTCCACAACAGCTCTTGTGCCAGGGTTTGGCTGGTGGTGTATGTTATAGGCTACGTGCGGAGACGATTAGAAGTGCATGTCGCACGCGACGAAAATATAGGAAATGGCCACCGAATAATTGTCTGGGCCTCGTCTGTGGCCAAGTACAAGTACATCTACATTGCATAGAACACGGCATGACAAACATCAAGGTTGTACAGGAGAACTAAACTTGCCTTTGTCCGCGAAATGCAGTCTTCCCAGGCGGCGGAAGGGCCAGAGAATGCACTAGGCCTTGCAGAGTGCAATCTCGACCGGTACAGCTGTAGTCGCTGCTGTTGCTCTCGGTCGTGGTGATCATCACGGCACTGGTAGTGTACGTGCTGCTGCTGCTGCTGCTGCTGCTGCTGCTGCTGCTGCCAATGGTCATGCTCTCCAGTGCGTTCGGAAGCGCCGCCGGCCAACGGTACATCGGCCGACAATGCCCAACCGTTGTACAGCGCCGCCGGTCTCTGCTCCTCAGTGGCGGCGCGTGTGACATGCGTGGAGAGCTCGTTCTGCCAACTGGCGGTCGGATCGCGGGCGACGAGAGGTCTCTGCGACACATGATTCGGCAAGTTCGGGGGAGTTGTGCCACGGCGATTGGCATGGCCATTTGGTGTGGGCGATACGCGTGCAGAAGCAAGGCAGCGCGCAGATGTGCGAAACTGGCATGTGGTGAGCAGCTAGTCGGGTGCCGGGTGGGGCATGGGAGCAAAATATGCGGCAGGTTTGGTGCCGTTTCGGCATAAATCGCTCATGTATTTACTCATACACTCATACAGTCGTATGCATGCAACCAACAATCACAACAA
>CACKRE030000339.1:55971-67237 GCA_902602495.3 Ectocarpus sp. CCAP 1310/34 | reverse complement strand
CGGTCGGCTTTCGCCATAGTTCCGCGCTCTTTGACGGATAGAGCAGCGAATGCCAGGGGAAGTGCCTGCAAAGCCTTCAAGGCTGATTGGGTCATGACCTTGTTGCCATAGACACGGCTGTACTCGCGGATGGCGAACATGACATCCTCGTCGAGGGGGACGGGGAGGATCGGTGCTTTGGAAGACAGTTCAAAGTTGACCGCCATGTTTCTATGATGACCGGCGTGTTGCGGAGTTGTGGAGGCTCTGATGGGAGAAGGGAGGAAGGCCTTCGGTGTGTGGTGCGTGTGGTGTGTGGAGTGGTGTGTGTGGGACAGGGTGTGTGATGTGAGGTGTGAGGTGGGGGCGCGTGGGGGATGACGTATGATCAAAATATTAGGGTATGCTGTTCGGTTCCGAGCTTAGAACCAAAAATAACCCCCCTAGCTGACAGTCCAGGCGAACATTTTTTTGCTGTACCCATAAAATCGAGACGGAAATCTTCGATCGCCGATTATTCAGAGCAAAATGTTTGGCAAAAGTTTCAACATTTTGTTAAAGATTCTGCTTCCATAAACATCGGTCTAATCCGCATGGATCTTCACCTCGAAAGTTGGCTGCGCAAAGTGACTCTGAGCCACCCAGCAAAACCAACAAACGACGGACAAGTGTTCAAAGGAAGTGCCATCTACCCCCGTTGCGTTCTTCTACGACCCTAGGTGATTTTACATTGCCTTGTCGTACTAGCAAACGAAAACGAACTAGGGCCCGAAAATTAAATGATTGATGCATTTCAATCATTTCTATTAGCAGCTACACCGTTTCCGTTTTTAGACTTACTTGTTTGTTTTTTGTTTGTTTGTTTGTTTTTCTCCCATCATTGGGCTCTGTCGTCTGCCCCTCTGGCCCCTATCCTCCACTTCTACTAGCTAGACGACCCAACCGGGGTCACATAGGAGGGGGGGATTGGACCCCCTCCTGCGGTTCATGCCTGAGGTATTTTTATCGCGAGAAGGGTACAGCAATCCCTTCCCTCGCGACTTGCGGAGTCGATTATGGTTTACTCACAAACGAGCTTTGCAGCGCGTCGCTTTCATCCTAGACCAGGATTTATTTAGTGAGAAAAAAACTCTCTCTGCCGGGACTCGAACCCATGACCTGGCCCTTAGCAGGCTGCGAGGCTACCCACTAGACCACCGGGGCGACCGGTAGTGTGTGGACCCGTAACTGTCGGAGACAGAGGCCGGTGCCTTGGCAGTACTATCCCACTGCCAGGGGAACGCTATTTCCTCTCGTGATATGTAAACGAGGAGAAGAGGGTAGCGAGGGAGAGTGGCCAGAGAGAGCAGAAGGAGAGGAGAGTCGAAGAAGACTCTCCGCTTCTTCTCTCGGTAAGTGGTCAGGGACTTCGGAAGAAACAAATCTCCGACGGTGCGTTTCTTGTCAATCTCCCAGTGACAAGATGCCCCGATGGAGCGATATCTTCCTACACTCTGTATGTGTAGAGGAAACCGGGGTATTAGCGGACACCTAAGCCGCTCCCACGCCAACAGCTCGTTCTCGGGTGGGAGAACGAGTTTGAAGTGTATGAAAGTATCCAGCGGTAGACTTAGGCTACCTCTCAAAAAAAAAAAAAGGAAACACACCCAAGTCTTGATGAGTGACACACCCAAGTCTTGATGAGTGATGGCTGTTGCAGTGTAGCTGAAGTTTTACCCTAAAACGAAGGATAACACCCCCGGCGCCAATTAACCCTTCTGGCCCTGGGCCATTCGCCCTCCCTGTGACCTGCGGACCCCGATGCGGCGGGTCTATTCAAAACATGAAGGAGGCGCACAGCGAAAAAGTACGCAAAACGTGCGCATGTACTTCTGGTTGCAGTTGTCGTTGTGGGCACACAGGGAGGGTGGCGCCGTCCCGCGACTGGCTCAACATATTGTTTAGGGTACAAGAAAGGTTGCCTGGCCTCCATCCCCAGATGTCTCTGGTGTTTTTTCCCCTCTGATGTGTCCATCCCCAGCTCAAACGACTTCTATTTCAGTACGTTCAGATCCCCATTTTTTCGGAGCAAGCCGGTGTGTCAAATGATCATTTTTTTCCCTCCGAAGGTAATTTTACTCCAAGTGTACTTCTCTGCACTTGCTCCGTGACTGCACGGTGAGGCCTTAGGCCTCACCCACGGGCCACCCGAGAGACGGCAGCAAGCACAGACACGAGCATACGCTGCGTGCACACACACGAGACCATGGACAACCTTCCTACCCCTAACGTTGCAGGGTACGTGTCTGGTAACGACGAAGCGTGCTCCCAAGACTGAGGTCCTCAGACGGCCTGTATGACCCTTCATGCGCCTGCCGGCGTACCCCTACCGTGCGTGTGTGTGGATGTGCTGTGTGTCGCTCTGCCGCTCTGTGCCAACAGAGGTGCTATACAACTCCCTGCGTGGTGGTTCGGGGATTTTTCTTAACTGTCCCCGTATCGAGTAGACCGGATTACTGGCTGGACTACTGGGCCTCGGTGATCACTTTTTTGATAAAAAAAAAGTGGGCGGAGCCTCAGAAGGCAACAACAACAATAACCCATTGTTGTGGTTTGGTCTCAGCAGCTTCCCTGCTGCATACGTATCTACTAAGGAGCTAGCGAAGCTGTCGGCTGGCTGCCGTACAGCAGTAGTCTATCCAGATGTCGGGACAAGTCGGTCGTTGGGGGGACGGCGCGACTGAGTATAAATGGGAAGTCCATGAGCTGGAGCTTGTTTGTGGGCAATAACATCCTCGGAGCTTGCCAGGCAGCGCAACTCCAACTACTACTGCTGTAACTCCAGGGGGTAGCAAACAGCTGGGTTATTACCGAATAACAGCAGTGCTACCCGCGCGCCGTGTGCCTTGTGACCATATTGCGATATCCTCGTCCTCGCACCCTCCCCATCCATGTACTCGTACATACATGAATATGGCTACTGTTTTAGACTACACCACATTCGTCACGGTTCCAATATACAGCAAATGTATCTGTTGAAATGGTAGCATACATGACTGTATGTAGATACGTACCTAAAATGACAGTTGAATAGAGAGATTATCATAATGATGATGCATGTGTGACTGCTGTAGCCTTTCTGCACGTATACTTGTTTTTCCTAAATACTGCTGTAAAAAGCCCCCCTCGAACGACTATGATTTTCGCTCGAACAGGGAGCTTTTATGTGTTTAACGGGTAGTCTTTCTATGTGCATAGACTATATTTGTTTTTCCTAATATATGTATTTTTCTAAATTAAACCAGCAACTACTGTCAACATGACATATTGCGCCGTGATCCCTGTGCAGGCCACATGTAAATGTTTTTTTGTTTGTCTCCCATCATTGGACTCTGTCGTCTGCTCCTCTGGCCCCTATCCTCCACTTCTACTAGCTAGACGACCCAACCGGGGTCACATAGGAGGGGGGGGTTGGACCCCCTCCTGCGGTTCATGCCTGAGGTATTTTTATCGCGAGAAGGGTACAGCAATCCCTTCCCTCGCGACTTACGAAGTCGATTATGGTTTACTAACAAACGGGCTTTGCAGCGCGTCGCTTTCATCCTAGACCAGGATTTAGTCTAGTGAGAAAAAGACTCTCTCTACCGGGACTCGAACCCATGACCTGGCCCTCAGCAGGCTGCGAGGCTACCCACTAGACCACCGGGGCGACCGGGATGGTAAATGTACCTACGCAGATGTTTTTGTGCTAAGCACCAACTGGTATCACTGATATAAATCATCAGTGTATAGGCTTAAATGTTGTTGCTGTTTCCGTTGGTTGTTGTTGTTCAACGCTGCCGGCCTTTTCGTTTTTTTTTCTCTGGAGAGGGAGTCCCACCAACCAGCGTGTGTTGCACACACCACACAGCGAGAGCGGGACGGGAGCAGGGTGTGCCCTATACTACTGCTGCTGCTAGCTTTCGGCGGAGGAAGCGAGAGGAGAGATATTGATTGGGTCTCTGTGGGTCCATCGGTTGGTACTACTATTTGTGTTGCGACGCGGCGGGAGGGAGCGGCCTCTGCTCTGGAGCGAGGCACACATACATCACAGCACGGAACCAGTAACACATCACGCTCGTTCCTAGACGATGTAGTACCACTGCTGTGCTGTGCACCTCTCTACACTCATTGTGGGCGAGAGGGTGTGTCGCCTCTGCTGCTGCTGCTGTTGCTGTTATCTAAAGCGGTGGCGGAAGCGTCCTGTTCAAACAATCAGCAGCAGCAGCACCAGCCGCCGGGGAATTTTTCAACGTTTTTTCTTCGGCGCGGCTATTTGGGACAACGTTGTCTAACTCGGCGTAGAAAGCTCGGATCGACCTCAAACCAAGTTTGTTGTAATCCTACTGGACACAGCTTTCACGGAATGTATTTTGAGTCCACAACGGAGCCGGGGCCGAGGAGATAGAGCCTAAAAAAGGGGCTCCTTGTTATGGAGGAAACGTGAAGATTCAGTTCTACGTATGTATTTGAATCTGTGGTTTGTGGAGGCGTGTCGGAATTCGGAAAAGCGGGGATCGAAGAAAAACAGAGACAACCTTGGTGTCAGAAAGTTTTTGTGCTCTCGCTGGGCGAGAGACAAGCAAGTGCATTTGAGAGAAGGAGAGGAGTAGCAGAGATAGCAGCTTTGAGGAGCAGCAAACACGGAGTGCCGCCTAGGATTTGATCGATTTTGGGATGGACGGCAATGATGGGCAACCGGCGAGCGCGAGCGCCGCGGCGGGCGCCGCGGCGGCCATTCAAGGCAACTCGGGGCACGGCAGTCTTCCAAATTCAGCTGCCGGAGGCGGGGACGACCAAAACGCGCAGCCGCAGCAGCAACAACAACAACAGCAGCCGCAGCAACAACAACAACAACAATAGCCGCAGCAGCAGCCGCAGCAGCAGCAGCAGCAGCAGCAGAGTCAGGCGCAGCAGCAGCAGCAGCAGCAGCAGGGACACCAGCATGGCCGACCGCAGCATCCAAACGCCGGCGGTCCGGCGGCAGCAATTCCGCCGCCGCCGCCCATGATCCCCGGAGCCCTCCGACCTCAGCTGATGCAACAGCAGCAGCAGCAGCAGCAGCAGCAGCAAGGAGCCGGGAACAATCCGAACCTCTTCTCGCTGCTGCAACAGCTCGTCAATCAGGGCCACCGCCAGCAACAACAGATCCGGTCTCTCCAGGAGGTTGTGGTAAAGTTGACCGGCAACCGGCAGCCCGCGCAGGGCGCCGCGGCCCACAACAATGCACAGGGCGGCTCCGCCCCCGACAATAGCGAGTCAGTAGTCCTCCCCCTGGTCCAAGTGCCACCGCAACAGCAGCAGCAGCAGCAGCAGCCGCCGCAGCAGCAGCAGCCGCCGCCGCGGCAGCAGCAGCAACAGCAGCAACAGCAGGAACAACCTCAACAGCAGCAGCAGCCGCCGCAGTCGCAACCGCTGCAACAACAGTATCAACACCTACAACTCCAGGCCTACCCCAGCCAGCACTACCACCAGTCGGCCGCGCCCCAGGGATACCAACAGCTCGCGAGCATCCCGGGGGCCGCGCCTGTATACAATGCCCATCGGCTGAAAGAAGGACGGCCAAGCGGCCTTGTACCTAATGCGAGGCGCTACCTTCTCGCCTATCGTCATGACGGGGGGCGAGCTAGACAACATCATTCGGGACGTGGCCCACCCGCACCCGGGCCTGCACGCGCTGCTTACCTTCAGCGCCATCGACATCGCGGCGTTCTCGCCGCCGCCCCCCCCGGGGGTAGCGGCGGTGACACGTACGTTCGACGTGCACCTCGACACCTTCATTCGCGTCCTGGAAGTGTTCATCAAGGACGGCATGGCAGGCGCCTCTCCGGCCGGGGCCGACCGTGTTGGCCTGTTTTTCCGGGAACTCTTCAGGATCTCCGAGGACCTCCGCCGGTACTCGTCCCGCCACTGCGCCGAGTTCAAGGGCCGCGAGGCCGACGTCTTCGCCAGGTTCAAGCAAGACGCCAACCTCGATTGGGCCGATTTCGTCAGTCGTCTGACCACCGAAGCTAGGGCGCTCCGGCAGCGCAACACCCTGGCCCCCCCACCCCCCAATACGGTGGGGGCGATCCAAGTTCCGCAGTTCTCAAGGACGTTGGTCCTGATTGCGGAGGGTACGGCTTTTTCGATGGTGGGTCTCCTGCAGGGGGGTCTAGCCCGTCAACAACAGTCAAAACCGTCGTCCGCGAGCACCAAACGCAAGGCGACTTCGCAGGGTCATCCTGCACGCGCCCCCGTGGCCCCAGTCCCATCCTCTTCCACGGCAGCCGCCACCGCGTTTGCACAGACCGTCGCCGCCTGGAACACTCCCAACAACGAGTGCTTCTACACGTGGTCGGGCACGACCTGCACACGCCCGCAGTGCGAGAAGGGGCACACCCAGCGGCACCCGTCACTCTTGCCTGCTGTTCCTCCCCCCCCCCCCCTCCGCCCGCTCCGCCCGCTCGTGCCCCCCCTGCCCCGAGAGCGACACAAGCACCAGTCGCGAGGTACAGCCACGGAGGCGGCCGAGGAGGAGGAGCAGCGGGAGGAGGAGGAGGTGGAGGGAGTGCGGGAGGAGGCCGTGGCGGTACCAATCCGTGACGGTGCGGGCCCCACTTTCACGAGGTGGGGCCGACAAGGGGGGGTGGCGAGCTTGGCACGGGAGCGAACGCCTTCGCTGACAGCAGAAGGACAGTAGCGAGCATGGGAGTTCCCCTTCCCGGGTCGGTGGCACCCGCTGTGTTTTACGGTGAGAGCATGAGTTGCGAACCTGTAATTTCCCATCCTGTTAACTGTTTGGATTCGATTTCGCCTTGCATAGTGGCGGACACCACTCACGCCGAAACGTCACAAACAGCAGCTACGGGGGCGGACACCCTCGGCGCTAAGTACGGGTCAAATAACACACAAGCGGAGGACACCACACGGGTGATAGATAAGTCAAAACTATTGGCGGACACCAATTGTGCGAATACTAACACACACCGGGCGGACACCCGGTGTGAACAAGCATTACCTTCACTCTCGCAAACGGTGGACGCCGTTCCCGCGAAAAATTCATTAAGGGCATACTTATTGGCGGACACCAATAGCGGGATCAATTACTGCTCTGCCTTGTACACCACGAAGACTTTGGCGGACCCCACACGTGCTGAACACTGCAACGCAGTCGCCTCCGGGGCGGACACCCCGGGCGAATGTAATTGGCCCCGAGGCACGCAAGCGGTGGACGCCGCGAGCGTTGTCGGTAAACAAAAAATACTGGCGGACACCAGTAGTGTGCAGAAGGACATACACAGGGCGGACACCCTGCGTAAGAATTTGTCAGTCACACAGCCCCGATTGGCGGACACCATTCGCGGGAACGACACGAAATTGGCGGACACCATGACCGTGTCAAAAGCTCTCCCGGGGGCGGACACCCCGGGGGAAGCACTGTTGGCACGTAGGGCACTAGCGGCGGACACTGCTAGGGCCGCTGACATCACAAAAGTAATGCGACATGATTGCGGGTCGAATTCAGCGAGTTCTCACTTTGGGGCGGGGAAAGAACCTTCGGTCCTAGAGAGTCCAAAAAATACAACCTTGTCGAAAAGTTCAAAAACTCTGACTGATAGACTCGAGGTACAGAGAAGCATACTCGCGTCAAGCATACACTCACTAGACGAGAAGCAATGTATCATTCGGAAAATGGCGGACATTGGTAGTGATTTGGTAAAGCTCCACGATGGAAGGCTGGGAGACGTCGCGAGGGGAATCGGCGGCACTTTGGTGTCACCGCCGTTGGACGTGAGCGACGTCAAGCAGTATTTCGGAGAGGAGAAGGGCTTCCCGGGTATCGATGACCTCATCGAGATAGTCGGTGAAGGAGCCCCGGCCCCCACTCTAGACTCGCAGCAAAACCTTAAGAAAGCCTTGGCATACGGCAACCACCGTAGCGTAGACGACCACCAAACACAAGTGTGGGAAAAACTATGCGAAGATGCCAAGCGTAACAGGTGTATCGTCCTGAGAAAGGCGAATGCGTCGGACGTACGTGGGATCAGAGTAGCCCCGTTGGGAGCGGTCCCAGGGAAAAAAGTGAGGATCATCAACGACTTCTCGTTTGACCCAAGCAATAGTAAGGGGTCAAAAGGTGGGCTCAACAAAGATACCATTATGTCTGGAGTTCCACGGTGCCTGTGCGGCGAAGCACTACCAGCTTTCCTCGAGGAGCTCACTAGCCTACGAGTAAGATGGCCCGACAAGAGAATTCTCGCAGCCAAGGCTGATGTCACCTCTGCGTTCAGAAATGTGAGGATATCACCAGATCATGCACACAACTTTTGCTACGTGATAGGAGACGTGCTAGTAGCGGATCTACGGCTGACCTTTGGCTGGGCAGCGTCACCAGGATTGTGGGGTGTGTTAGCCTCCGCTGCAGAGCACTCGCACCGCAACACGTCCCTCGCGAACGCTCGACTACTACCAGAAGGAATCGCAATGATGTCTCACGTGAAAATAAAACCTCCTTGGGAAAAAGGCACCCCAACCTCAATACCCTCGTCGGCAAGCGTTAGACCGCATTGAGGCGGAGGACCCGCGGACGATTTCTTGGCCAGGGTCTACGTTGACGATTTCTTGCTCACGAAGGTCCAGCATGACCCCACTGACCAATCGGCACTCATTGCTTCCGCCTCGCTAGCGTCAGACCATGTCAGACTGTTTGGCAAGGGAGAAGTCGGAGAAACCCCCATTCTCGCCCCGGAAAAGAGCACTGACTGGGACACGGTCATAGAGGCCCTGGGGTATATCATAGACACGCATGATGGCAGAATTGCAACTACACCGGAACGGGAAAGCGCGATTCGGAAGGTACTAGAGGCGGATTGGCCCCACGATAGGAAAAAGGCCAGTGTTCAAGAAGTCCTCAGTATTGCAGGAAAACTGTGGAACCTCACTTATGTTATCAGGGCCGGTAGGTACTTCGTGTGGCAACTGCTCCGCCTATCGGGTCTGCATACGCAGGCCAGTCGACACACACGGTCACGACGACTAGTGGACTTGGGTAGAGAGTTCCACGGCGATATCGCCTTCTGGAAGTGGGCCCTCAATCAGCCACTGGCACTTCGAGGGGAGTCCCTCAGCGCATCGTTCTTACTCCACGTAAAATGAGCACCCTCACGCCTTTACCTCTCAGACGCTAGCTTCACAGCGATTGGCGGCTACTGTCCCGAACTAAAGACTTTCTGGAGATACACGATCGAATCATCGTTGTCTGCGGAGCTCAAGCGCAAGGCGCAAGAGAAGGAGACGTCAGACATTAAAATCTGTTAGAACTCGCGGGCATGTTCATGACGGCGTGGGTAGTCCAAATGATCTTGAAAGACAGACCTGTAGAAGAAGGGCAGTCGGTGTTGATGCGTGGAGACAACGTGTCGGCCGTCAGTTGGACTCAACAGGTGTGGGGGGTCGCGCGACAGGCGCGCAGCCTCATAATGAGACTCATGGGTAGGATGGAAATTTCTTGCGGCTGGTGCCACGTGGCTAAGCACATCCCTGGTCGAATGAACACACTTGCGGACGGGATCTCACGTTGGGAAGAAAATGAGATCGCCGCCAACGTGAAAATGCTCACAAAAGACTCAGAGTGGACACAGTAGGATATTGGAGTAGGGGAACGAGCGTTGCTCAACATTATCCTACAAAAGAAATTGCCGAAAGAAAGTCTGGACGACTCGGTATGGGACATTATGGTCGAAGGGACAGAAAATATCTGACACGGCAGAGGCGGCGGTCGGACACCGCCCTGTGTTCCGGACGATCAACGGATTATCATACGAAATGAGATAGCGAGAAGCTGGAGCGGTGGACACGCCTCACATTCACTGTTTCATGACGCCTTGATGAAATGGATAGCCGGGGGAGGCAGAGTTGGTTTGGACGACCAAGTTTTCCTGTTCTCCCTCCAAGCCAAGTCGGGGCTATCCACGGGTTCGGCATGAACTTGTCGTGCCTTGGGAAGGAACCTCGAAATGTGCGCATTCCTCACGCTGTGTATACCCGATGATTGGATATCAGGAACTCAGGGAAAGGATGGCCGGGGAGGCACGAGCGCCGAGGGGGAGCGGTTGGTCATCGCACTCACCTTCGGGTCTTTGGGAAGTGGTACCAACAAGGTGTATCAAAGGATGTGGAACACGTGGAAGGAGGCTCGAGCAGGGGAGGTTCGGGCCCGTGGCTCCGCGAGAGCGATGGGGTGGAAAGTGCGGTGCGTGAGCTGTCTGTGTTCATGGCTTGCCGGTGTTTCGGTCACAAGAACCAGAGTCAGACTATCCGCGGGTATCTCTCAGCCATCAAGTACTTCCATAAGATGCACACAGGATGGGAGTTGCCCACTTCGCATCCAGATCCTTGCCATGTTGAAAACCATTGATAGGGTCCACGCCAATACGCAGGCGAAGCCTAAGGTTAGGAATCCCCTTTCATGGAACATGCTAGAGGCTGGAAAGTGCGTGGTCGAAAATTCGGGAGAATCAGGGAAGTTGATCTGGTGTGGACTTGCCCTCTCGTACTTGCTGATGTGCCGAGCTTCAAAAATCTGGGCGGACGACTCGGGGCTCGTGCACTCGGATTTTCGTCTGACAAGAGGAGACCTGGGTTTCTTTTGCGGTCCGGTAAGGGTTGCATGGGCAGACCGGAGGCAGGCTAGCCAAGTGGAAGTCACGTTCAGAGCGTCAAAAGCAGATCAAAAACGTTTGGAAGATCACAAGATCGGGAGTAGCGTTGAAGGTGTTACTCGATCTGTTAGATCTGCACCCCGAGCTTGGGAGTCATGCGCCGTTGATGCAATCGTGGGCACAAGACAAGTAGAAGGTTATTTCGAGGGCAGAGGCATCGAGACACCTCAGGTTACTCGTGAGTGCGGCGGGTAGAGACCCACAGAAGTACGCGTTGCATTCAGGAAGGATCGGGGGGGCCACGCACCTAGCAAGTATGGGGGCGTCGGTAATTCAGATCCAGAGAGCCGGAAGGTGGAAATCATCGGCTTTCATGGTGTACGTTAGGGTGGGGGGTGAAGGAGCAAAGTTTGTGTCTCAGGCCCTTACGGAACCCGAGGAGTGACCAGGGAGCGGAGGAGTAGGTCATCGGACATGCCCAATGGAGTAAGATATGTTGAGGCCAGAGGCCGAAACAATAGTAATGATAGTAGGGCAATCTTGGGAAGTTTGCAACGGGTTAGTCCGATAAGTAAACGTTGTGAGCAAGACGGCATTTTACCTGCGCTCCCAATTTGTTTCATGTG
>CACKRE030000339.1:24460-34818 GCA_902602495.3 Ectocarpus sp. CCAP 1310/34 | reverse complement strand
CAGCACCAGCACCAGCACCAGCACCAGCACCAGCACCAGCAGCACCAGAAGAGCGGTCGCCAGAAGGGCGGTCGCCAGGGTCGGGTGTCGACTCCATCAGGCAGACGTGCACACGGACTGATGTGCACGGAGTGCGTTGCGCGGAGTGTATGTGTGTGTGGCACGGACTGCTGCTGTGTGCGTGGGCACGGTTATTTGTGTGGCTGCTGTAAAAGTAGAACAGAAAAACAGAAAAATACCGCGACTCCGTGGGAGAAAAACCGTCACTCCGTGGGAAAAACCGTGACTGCATTGCGGTTTTATCCGTGCTTGTGTGACGGAGTAGCTCAAACCGCTCCGTGAAAAAACCGCTTGTGCGGTTTTTTGGGAAGCCCCACGGAGCGGAGCGGAGCGGTTTATCCGAGGGCAAAATTGTCACGGAGCGGAGCGGTTTTTTTGTTCATGTCACGGAGCGGAGCGGAGCGGTTTTTTCTGGAGGGAAAATCCCACGGAGCGGAGCGGAGCGGTGTAAACCGCTCCGCTCCGTGGAAAAAAACCGCTCCGTGCAGAACCCTGCAAATTTTCAGAGGTTGGGAACCATTTCTTGCTGCTCATTGAAAAACTCGTGGAAACTATTCGTCTTTACCGAGGAACACCCCATCAGCAACACGCGGAAGCCGCCCAGGGAGTCCGGAGGAAGCAGGTTGTCACACGTACCATGCTCTCCGCGACATGGAGACCGCCAAATCCAAGAGTCAGTCAGGTCCAATGTTTCGGCCGGCGGTGAGCATTGATTGATACTTTCCGGCGGGTGGCAAGCAATCTATTCATCATGGTGACCGGCGTATCANTTGTATCCTATTTTTTGTTTTTTGTTTTCTCGCGGCGTCGTATGTGCCGGGTTTTGAGACCACGGGCTCCCCATTTTTTGTGGACTATAGAGCTAATGTGAGAAACAACAACAACAACAACAACGAGCACTGAAACTTACCGGCGGCAAGCAACACATTCATGGTGACCAGCATGTCATAAACGGTACTTCCATATTGGTCGCTTTCGGGCATTTATGTACGACAAAGTGAAGTGAAAGATGCTGCGGGACACCCGATCTCACAGTGGCAGCTCTGTCTGTATGGAGGTGCTGGTCGCTGAAGAAAAGGCCTCGCGGATCTGACGGGCGTGGATCTCAGAAATACCCCGGGCATCTACCCTTTTTTCGGCGAGGACGTGGCAAAAGGCGGATCTACCTGCCCGCCCTAATACATTCCGTCATCGTGCGAAAAAAAGGCGCCGCGCTAGCAGCACCAAGAAAATTCCCTGTTTAATTCCGCCGAGCCCTCGCGGATCGTGGATCTCAGAAATACCCCGGGCGTCTACCCGTCCTGTCAGAAGGCGGATCTACCTGCCCGCTCTAAAACATTCCGGCATCGTGCGAAAAAAAGGCGCCGCGCTAGCAGCACCAAGAAAATTTCCTGTTTAATTCCGCCGCATGTGGTCAAGTGGTCCGTGCTTGATGTGATCAATGATGCATTCCCAGGAACGTTCGTGTACGTACGTCAGTACGTGACCGACCGCGGATGAGCCGGTGCTTCAATTGATGATGTGCATGGCATACATTCCTGGAAGTTTGGACTGGGCCTTCGCCCTACCATACGTTTACGGAGCAGCCGGCATTGGGTTGAGTCGGAGTGCACGTTGCGTGGACGTCAGCTTGAAGAGGTGCGGTTGATGATATGACGGAAAACCGGCGGACCAACCTTTCTCCGTTGATAGTACCCGCGCTGCCCATGGGTATCCCACCGCATTCCACGTATATCCATGGGCATCGACGTGCACAGCAGTCGCGAAATGAAAACCTCGTCTGTCTTCTTCTACTACTGCCGTCTCTTCTTCCCTGCGACCCTGCACTTATTACCCATTGAGATCGTGACGTTGTCCAGGTGAGCTGGCTCCACCATATTGGTCCACCGGTTAAGCAAATATAGCTCACGGGTACAACTATAGTCTATGGTCTGTTTAGTATACACAGGAGACGCCTCATCGGAGGATCGGAGAGGGTTTTTCCTTCTTAACTGTTGACCTCTCGACGAGATGACGTACGTGCGTCCTTATGTACCTATGTACATTGCGAGTCTTGCAAGAGGTGTGTGCTGCATTCCATGTTGGTACGTACGCGGCCTGCGGTGCCGAAGACTACAAGTTGAAGAAGTCCTCAACAACCTGCGTGCACGCCAAACTGTTCGTGTATATCTGGTAACGTTCGCCACCTGAAGCCCGCCTACGCATATAGACTATATATATATAAATGCTGATACCGTGACGCCATCACCGCGCGCCGTCTACTGCTGTACATACTAAGTAAATGTCTTAGTCTTCGATAGATACTGCTGTAGACAACAGCAATAAGGTACAAATGAGATATTGTAGTCTAAACTTTGACCAGCTTTCAAGCGAAGGCGCAGAATGCCCCAAACCCGTTGGTCCCAGTCTGGCGAGTCTAGACTGCAGGGTGCTACTGCTGTACAGCAGCAGTCTCGACATTCTGCAGTCTCGGCAACCGCGAAAACGTCGAAATCGTAAGGTGCACACCTTCCGCTGAATGTGTGACGCACTTCAACAAGAGAAATGGACACTCCTTGTTTCTCTTGTTGTGTATCTTCATCCCATCTCCATATCCTGAGTGCCAAGAAGCACGATGACCACTACACAGCAGTGTAGTAGACCATCTGTCAGCATCACAGGGATGGCAACCCTGCCTGGGGGGACGTGTTCGTGGCTTGAAAGAACTCTCGACGGATTCGGGCATAGACAGCACGATGACCACTACTGCTGTGTAGTCGCAGTTGTCATCGTGCTGAACACCAAGCTCTACAGTAGCTTCGGGGTATTTATTGATACATACCAGCTGGAGTTACCTCTTCGGGGGTGACATGCATGTGCGTACCAACTAGGGTTCCCACAGCAGGAGTTAAATTTGTTGTCGTCTTAGACTACTGTACATGGCATACACTACCATCCCAGTCTCTGCTCTGTCAGTACCTTCTAACACCCGTACTGGTCACACTATCGTGGCGCCTTCCACAGGATAGCTGCACCCAAGAATCAAAGGGACCACCTTCGCTAGAACCCCTAGAGTAAACCGGGGTATTAACGGACACCTCAGCCTCTCCCACGCCAACAGCTCGTTCTCGTGTGTGAGAACGAATTTGAAGTTTATGATCACAAAATGTGGCGTTCTGCAACAGCGGAGGTGGCGGTGGTGCTGTAGCTCGTAGACTTTGTAGTCTACCACAGAGGTTACACTGCTGTCACCGCCCTATCACAGAGGTTGGTCTACAGCCGTGAGATCGGTAGGCCCGAGCGAGCTTTGGAANAACAGCAAAACAAAAAAAACAAGCAGCAAACACAGCAGGTTCCGAGGGTCTCCGGGGTATTGGCCCGAGTACCGGAATTTCGGGGTTCGGAGCAACGAAATGACTACAGTCTCGCCTGCCAAATCATATCCGCTAGACTATGCATACAACTCTGTGCTCATGTTCTCTGCTAAGTACCATCTCTTCGTTGTGTATTATTATGTCTACGGAAGGCTAGTTGCCGCAGTCGCACCCATGGTAAACTGTGTCTGACTACGTTGTAACAGTTTTCCTCGACATATGAATGTATCGAGCGGTAGCCAATGTCGTAGGCTATACTACCTCTCAAAAAAACAAAGAAAAAACACGCAAGTGTTGATGAGTTATGGCTGTTGCAGTGTACCTGAAGTTTTACCCTAAAACGGAGGATAACATCCCCGGCGCCAATCAATGGACACTTTGCATTAGTAGTGATTTCTCACGTTCTACTGCATTTCAAAACTTGCCGTGGTGATGGTACTACCAAGCCATTGGGAAAGAAAGAAAAAAAACGCCAATATACGGGGACAACAACGAGGAATCCCCTTGTTTTTTGGGCCTGTTTATGGGCCGAATCAGGCCCACTTTAGGCGTCGTGCAAAGAGGTTGGGAGCGTTTTCTTTCTCGTCGTTTCGTTCAGTGTCGTGGCAAGCAACCCTAGAACAGACGTTATGCAAAGTTTTGGTGCCGTCGGAGTTGGTTTCGTCTCTGTATGACATCCAGAGGCTCTTTTTGGCCCCTTTCTCGCCCGAAATCGAGCTAGGAAAAGAAGGAAATGCGAAAAAATAAGTAGGAACAAAGAGATCAACGGATTAGAGGTCCGACCTCTACACAACAAAGAGCTTCGTAGACCTCTACGCCACTACACTACATCATAGATTCCCATGGAGAAAAAACAAATGTTGTACTGATTGTAGTGCTTAGCGGCAGCCACCACGTGGGCAGAAAAATGACAAAATTCTACATCATCTGGGGCCGAATGTTGTTAAAACGAAGTTCATCACCAAATTGGGTAAAATTGAGCTTAAATGAAGGATGAGCTCCATAGCAAAAAAAAAAAGAAGTAGAACAACTTTCCGCGGGGTGAGCGGCAAGATATGTTTTTGAAAATATTGTCCGTTAATGGGGGGTGT
Organism: Ectocarpus sp. CCAP 1310/34; assembly: GCA_902602495.3. Taxonomy (NCBI): domain Eukaryota; class Phaeophyceae; order Ectocarpales; family Ectocarpaceae; genus Ectocarpus; species Ectocarpus sp. CCAP 1310/34. The sequence goes on along the minus strand of CACKRE030000339.1, from coordinate 30,314 downwards.
CCGTTAATACCCCGGTTTACTCTAAACCCTAAAGCATGCTACATCCAACATTTTTTTGTGGCTTCACTTCAAATCAGCGCTCACAGCACTTGTTTGCTGTGCCGTTCGCTCCAACCCGTGGTCACACGGAAGGGTTCCCCATGGTCACACAGAAGGTTTTCCTCTCCCTGGGGGCCCCTGCCCACCCTTCGGTAATTTGCCTACGGTTGTGGATGCGAGAAGAGTCCAGCACTCTCTTCCCTCTGTGTTGTCTTTTCATGAACTAGAGCTTTCCACCGGAGCCGGGAACGAAAGCGAGAGAAAAACTCACGTTGCAAGAAATGCTCGCATACGCCGGGATTCGAACCTAATGCTGACCACTAGAAGGTTGACTTCCGGGGCGACCGATATTTTACTTCACAGCAATCGCGTCTTGGAGGACTTCTTGGGGTCCGTTTATATTTATTTTGATTAGACTAGTAAAAGTTGTGCAGTAGTTCACTCCCTTTCGGGGTAGTTGGCTTGTGACCACGGCAGACGTCCGCATCGGTTGGACCAGTACGGACATTTTAGAAGGTACTGAGCGGAGACCGGAAGACAACAACAACAACGACGACAACAACAACAACAACAACAACAACAACAACAATAGAAAACCTGCGAAGGCACCTATCAATAAGGTACACAATTGTAGTGTTGCCGTGCCGCCGAAAACCCTGAACCCTAACCCTAAGGAACCCATGGCCCATGGGACACGCGTAGGACGTCAAGGGAATGTCATTCATCGCCGTAAGAAAACAATTTGTAGCGCCCACGCACCTACAACTGTAGGTTGTACGCATCTAGTCTTCGTCCTGCTCACAGATCGCGTGGAATGCCCCGGGGACGTCCTAGTGGAGCGACCCACGCGTTCAATGAGCCGTCTGCGTGGGCCGTCCCATGTGACCTCCCATGGGACGTCCCGCGTGTCCATTGCGACTTCCCGATTGCACCATCGTCCCATGGGACGTCCCCAAACTAACTGTCAGGACCGGTGGAGGTTGCGATGAATGGGCGATTTGAAATTGTCCTGTTTCTCGAGCGTGTGCCCTCGTAGGATAGGTTGGTTTGTATCCACGGAACCGATTGGTATCCGTGTCAGTTTATGCGGCAGATATTCGAGGGAACTAAGTAGAGACCGGAACGTTTTGTTTATACGAAGAAGACAGCAACAACAATAATATCAATAAGATTGTGCTTGTCTTCCAGTACTTAAATCATCAAACGGACATGTCCAGAATCAACAGAATGCGATATTCAAAATAATGCAACACTCAATATCTCGTTCCCACTTGGCAGGCACTTCAAGGCATGTTCTCTTTCCTTCGGTATACTATATAGTCTACATGCCACATCCAATGTTCTCTATTCCGAAGGACATTGCGGAAGTACTATTATTGCCAGCGCGATAAAACTCCGCGGGAGGTCGTGGTGGCCTCCATGTCGAAATAGTGCTGTGTACGAAAACAATGTGAGCCTCAGTACGCTCTGCTATCGCGGATGTAGTCTATACTTGGTCTGGAACATTCGGACAGCAGTGCACCTTCCCCAACTATATATATACACCCACCCGTCCAACCGACGCCCTGTACAACGACGCAAACCTGCCCCTACCCCCACCCATATCAACTTGTTACCTACCCCCAACTCGTGTGCAGCAATCTTCATTCTCTGGGGGGAGTGTTGGCGGTACATGGGTATATTGCAGTGGTTTGTTCTCTGATCGACAACATCGTTGCAGTTAGACTCTAATGGAGACCGGACGTCGTCTCGCTCTCTCCCCTGTTGCCCCTCTCTCCAATATTTCCAGCGGCCACTCGTCGTCTCTTGCGGTCAGCATTGGGCGCGTTCCGCGTTGCACGAAGCTGCGATTTTCGCTTAAGCTGCCTACGACGTGAAGACTCGTCGTCGTGCCGTGGATACCCCGCGTGGAGCAGTCTGCAGTCATGGTGGAGAGGGAAAGGAGGACGGCCGGTGCGAACCTACAGATCGCTGGCTGCCAGATCCCTGGCTTCCAGAGCCCTTGCTGCCCATGCGATGAAGACGAGCTCCTGCACGCTGATGAGGAGGATGCCGGACCTGATACTCGAGCCAACGCAATCTTCAGCCGCCTGTTTTGCGTCGCGTTTGACAGGTGTGTTTGACATTTGCAAATTGAGGTGGACAGGAAACATATCGATATGCTTACGCACGCTTTTGAGGCGACAGCTGTTGCCAGTATGGTGTGGTTCTCCCCACCTGAGGCGCTTTCTAGCATGATTCCGGGAAGGGAGCTTTCAGAGAAGGGTACTGAAGTGCGAATCGACATAATTGTTAACGTACATGCATTCTTGGACATGTCGGTGGACGTCGATGCACGGGTTCACACGTCTCGGCGGGCGTATTCGTGAGCGTAAAATGGTTGTCTATTGCTTTAGACGGATATTTTACAATCAACACAGCCACCGTGCGTGGCTTTTTTTCCCAGAGTATGGAATTCGAGAGGACTGTACGTCCATACAAAAATCGTAGGGTCCTCGAACTGCCGCCGTCATGCAGCATTTGGGTTTATAAACAATGCACGCGAATGTCATCCCCTGAAGCAGATACCTTTCGTGTTTACGAACACCGCGGCAGGTGTGTTTTTCCGCCGGCATGGATCTATGAAGACGAGCTAGACAGCAAGCCTGGAGCACCCCCGCCCCTTTCAGACCACAACCCGCCCGGTGAGAGTCACACTCGAAGCACTAGCGACGACAAGAACGGCGGAGAAGCAGCAGCGGAGGACACTAAACCGTTGTACGACGTCATCCTCGAAGACGATAACGATGACAACACGAAGACGATGGCGATGAGGCCGGGCAACCCATGGCGCCCCATGGTGGCACCACCACCATCACCTCTTGCTCAGTCTCCACGTCGGCAACGGTCCGACGACCACGCCGCTCGCGATGCCAGTTCCGCGTTGATGGGGGACCTGGACGAATGGCCGCTCACGGTCCAGGCGCCGCCTAGCGACCCGCACCGTCGACGACCTGAGCCGCACGACAGGCTGTTGGCCGTCGCGATGTAGAACGACGCACGTGTTTCTCCGGCCTGTTCCAGTAGGAGCGGCAGGGGCAGCAGAAGCAGCAGCAGCAACGGTAGAAGCGGTGAGGATCCAAATATACTACGAGGGGCTCCTTGGCGGGGGGACGACTACCTGACAGGGGACATGCCGGGTGGAGTCGGAGGCATCGATTGAACCCGCACCGATTTCTCTCTGGTCTTGATGGCCCAGCTCGCGGTTTGTGCGGTTTAGCACTGCCACGGGTGGGCATGTGTGCTCTCTCCCTGCGTGTGGTTTCGGATCGGGCGATTTACTGACAGCCCCGGGGTTGCTTCGGAAAACTATCGACATGCATTCGGCAAAATAAGGTCCCGCTGGACACCGTCACGAAAGCGTGAGGGGAGGGGAAGTGGTATGGGGAAATTTTGTATTGTAGCAACGACAAATGCTCTCTCAGCAGACACGTAGGTAAGAGAGGCCTGTAAGTGCCCAATGCCTTTGGTGTGGGGAAAGATTTTTCGACATGCTTTTCTAGGGGGGGGGGGGGTACTCCACTGGGGTCAGGATATGTGGCGTTTTTGTAGTCAATGGATATCCAGATTAATAAGGTTGACCGTGACTTGTTCGTTCCTTAATGGTGTGGTGCCGGTTGGCCAACCTGCACGGGACTGTAAGTACGGTACGCCGGATGCTGAAACTATGTGGCCTTCTACTTCGGAATAATCCGTCAAGCCAAGTTTTGGGATGCATGGGAGAGAAATGGGGGGATCACGGTGGTTCTTGATCCGGGCGGGGGGGGGGGCGAGCGGATCGAAATAAATGCCGAACGAGGGAAGTGTCATGATGGGCGATCAAGCTCTGTCGGCGATGGTTGTAGTAGACGAAGCGAAGACTCTCGTCTTGAGCTGTGCGCGTGCCGAAACCTTGCTCCAAGAGTCATTTGGTTGTCGGGACAGACGTTAGACTGTTCGGGGAATGCGAGGTATTCCCAAGGACGAAAAGTCCGCAGCAAGTAACAAATGGGGGAGATATGTTTTTTTTCCCAGACGAGTCTGACATTTTCAATCACATGGGATATGACAAATTTCGGTAGATGGTGTCCAGCGCGCGCCAACCAAGGCTTCTGGGGACAGAAGCAGGCACACTTTTTAATTTTAAATGCACTTGTTTGCGATGCTCGTCGCGAATGCGGGGACGGGGGCGGGTTAGCAACGCGAAGTAATATGACATCACGTGTGAAATTATTGGCGTGATCTTGTGACAATGCTGGTGGGAACGTTGAGAGAGAGAGAGAGAGAGAGAGAGAGGGACAGGTGCATTTTCAGTGTATTTTTTTCCCGGGCTGTCCTCGAGGTGGGGATGTGAATTTTGTACACTGTGCGTACTGTAATTTGCAATATTCATGTTGTATTGTGCTACGTATGTTCGATAGAAACACGTAAGTACATCAGGGTGACAGTGGAACTCGTTCGCGGGGAATGGTTTACGTTGTTTTTTGGCAGGCGGTGCATACAGGGCTTGCGGAAAATTGTGACTTGCGCAACTTAAGGCGAAAAAAATAATGGCAAGGACAACAATAAATGCGTTCGCCACCAGACATTCTCGCAGGGATGTCGCTGATTACCTGTTACGTAGGAATTACAGATAAGTTCAGGAGGAGGACCTGCTAAGGGAGTCCATGCGTGTGCTGTCAAAAACATTTCATTCCGGAACCGGCGCGTACCTCTTGAGACGTATCGGCGTTCGACCGAACAGCGGGGTGAACATGTTGGGCAGACACGGCTCGTACTAGGGCATGCCCCCTGAGGGGTTCCCGTCATGGACACGCAGCCAAAATCTCATCAAGGAGTGTCCATCATGGGTAACTGGGTTTTTGGTCGTGGGAACTTCCACGGGCTGCCCATGGTGAGCTTGCTCGACCAATGAGGTGCCAATAGCGAGCGTACCCCATCAATGATGTAGGCAAGCAGACAATCCTTTCCAAGACCTGACCATCCTCTGAAGGTGTAGCGCGGGTAGTAGTCAACGCTTGAAGTCGGGTTGAGGCTCGGACAACAGATAAAATGCAGATGTCGGGTCGAACCCAAAGGATCGTCGGATTTCTTCGGACATTTTCCCGACAAAGGAAGCTGCGCTGTGAAGGGTTCCGTGGAGAGTAGTGGACATGGCGAGTGTCGACGACGTTTGCTGCAGAATCTCGTCCACGAATACATACCGGCACATATTATACCATTTTCCCCTGGATATGTTCACAGGAATGATGAGGGCTGCCATGTCTTCGACGAGCTTCGATGATCTTCGTCAATTCCATCCCGGGGGTTACACGGTTGTCATCCAAAAATTACACGCATGAGAACCCCCTTGTTCGCAAGGGTTCTCCGAGCGGTCGAGGGTAAGTCAGCAAAGGTGTCCCCGACTTCATCCGTAGTTCGCCCCCCCCTCCTACGTTTTCAGGTGGCCAAAACTGACTGGATGTCATGTGCGTACGTTGCGCACGCATCACATCGGAGTTGACGTCGACACTGAAGCGCCGTCCTTGCTTCACGCTGAGGTTCCAAACCGAAAACCAACATCAATCAATACTGAACAACATCGTTGGGGGTTCGTCGTCCACGGACCTGCAAACCTGTGCCGCTCAGAGGACTCTACGGTAACACTTGCAGACACGTGGTGACCGCCAAACTGAAGTATCGCTGGCTGTCTTGACACCGCAAACCGTGCCGACAAGGCCTTTCACGCTGTCTCTGGGCATCAAGAAGAGCATACTCCTCGCCTACATCTACATAGTGTCGCCCGGGGGGGGGGGGG
>CACKRE030000339.1:11312-24442 GCA_902602495.3 Ectocarpus sp. CCAP 1310/34 | reverse complement strand
GGGGGGGGGGGGGGGTCTGTGGGCGACGCTCCGTAGATCATTGATGGCGAATAGTAGGCCCGAGCGCCTGATGATGACCGCCGTCGCTGTTGACCGCCAGGCAATTGTTGAAAACCACTTCAACCGTGCTTGACAGCCGCTTCGTCGGTGCACCCAAGGGGTCCTGGCTAACCATCGGTGGGCGACCGACCTACCCAGCCGGTACGACCTTGCCCTGCTTTGCTGCACCAGCAGGTGCATCCTTGATGGGGAATAAGTGCATCAATTGACATTCAAAGACGACACCAAAAGCGAATTGTAGTGGATTACTGGTCAAGATGGAGGTTGCCCGTCTCTGTCGACCATCATTCTGATTCGTGTTCTTCGCACGAGGCGTAGGCGTCGATTGACCACCATCACTCTGAGTAGATCGTCAGCTTTATTGCGACCATGGGACAATCGCTCGCTGAATAATGTACTGTTCTGGCCCGGATAAGGAGGGATTTCTTCGTTGACTTCGACGTTTAGCTTGTGAGCGGCTTTGGTCTATGGGCTGAGGCGTACCTTCCTCTCATGCACATGTACAGTAGCAAGGTTAGAGCAGCAGTGAACGATCTTTTGTCTCCGACACGCGTCTGGCGTGTCGAATGGTATACAATGACGCGAGAAACCTTCACCTCCAACGACGTTCAGCCTACCGGTACCTGCATGGTCGAATTTCTATCGCCCGTGTCGCCCGACGTCCGGGAATCCAGAGGCAGCAGCGACAACGCCACCGGGATAAAGGCCACACCGTGGAAAAACTGGAGAGATGCCACGGGCGGCATGCAGCGATCGGGACGTGCAGAGGATGCAATTTTCAGGAATATTTCTGCACTTTTTGCCTGCATGGCTTCATATGTCCCACCCTGGAACTGCCCATCGAAGCGAAATCAAGGCCCACGTACAATCGCCGCGAAACAAGCGTTGGCACAGAAATATGACGTGCAGTCAGTTCAACAACAGTTTTTACCGACTACCCTTGTTTTCAACGACAGTACGGCAGAAATAGTGCTCGAGCGGCCATGCGATCACTTCAGGCGTACTTGTCGAGGTACCGGTGGTGGCGTTTAGACCCACAATTTGACGAAGACCCTTGCACTAATGGGACTTGCGGGTTGTTGGCATTCACGAAACGAAACCTTTCCTAACAGGGCCTTCGGGTTGTACTATCTTCGATGGCAGCGTCTACCTACCTTAGACGTGTTTTGGGTTGTCCCTCCAAATAGAAGAGCTCTCGTCCGTGGTACGCAGCATGTTTAGACTGCGGCAGATGCCTCGAGGCCAATAGTCTACTCATGGGGGGTACTTTGTAGGAGAGGCTCTGCGTCTTACCCCAAAGCCGATGATGATCAGAAACATCTTGAAAAAAACTCGGAAAACGTGGTTGGCCGCAAACGCCATCGGCGTGATTCCCAGGAATGTTGTCGCCGCTCCAACTACCACAGACGGGCCTATCTCGCCGAGTCCATCCGCTATCCGGACGTGTTTGTCCCTGTCGGGGTCCTGGCATATTTGTTGTGGAAACGAGCAGTGGGGTAATCGAACGGGGGGGATGCGACACTGTGTTCGTTTGTATGTAGATCTTAATGTTGTTTGTCGCTGTTTTGCTGGATGGACTCATGAAAGTTTCACAATAACCTTTGAGAACGTTTGAGTTCTTGGTATCCTTCCCAGTGATTTGTAGTGGTGCGTTCGCCCGAATCGTTGAGCCAAGAAAACAACAATCTCTCTGAGCGTCGGACAACACTGCTTTGTGTAGCTGGTTTGAGCAACTCCTCAACGGGCACACAGTGGATTGCTTTCGACAGAAGGTAAAGGAGGAGACGGACAAACAGAAATCCAGGCGACACCCCGAGATACGGCACGGTTACGATCCACAACCGGGGTCAGAACATGGACAAGGCTACATGATGGCAACAATGTGCGACATAGAACGAGAACGGTAGCGTCGGACACCCACAATAGATTCACCTGGTGCAAGAAATAGTGAACGATGTGGACCATGTAGTCCACCACCAGTCCTACGGCCATGATCAACTCTTCGGGTGCACACGTTACAGCGCACAGAAAAGTAATGGACGGTTGTATTGCCGCCGCGTTAGGCATTCTCGTAATTTTTTAGCGTGTGCAGTCCCGTTCAGGTATGCCCAGCGACCAGTATGATTCCGCTTACTCGTGTCAAGACCGACGTCTACGCTAGCACGGCCTCGCGCACGCTCTATTCGGCTTGCAGTCACGCACGCGACCCGAGCCCCTGCACTTCCTTGCGCGGCTCACAATCCTAACGTCACTCTATTCGAGCCTCGAGAAAGTCATTCGTCTAGATATTTTGTGGCTCGAGTAATGGGGTTTGCTCGTACAGGTGTAGTGGCACCGATGTGGATAGCGCAAGCGAAACCCGGGATGCTCATGGTTACGTAGGTGGCGGTCTCTCTTGAGCCGAAAACGACGCCCTCGATGGGCTTTGAAAACGGTGCGGTGCAAATCATGCGTGACAACTACACGTAGCGAACCGAACCAAATGGCTACCAGAGAAGTTCTTTGAGTGCTTGACCCTGAGTCACTGCAAACAAGGCGTAATCGCACTTGTTTTTTGGTGTGCGGCTGAGTTATCTCCTCGCACCGTTTTCAGGCGGAGTTACTGGGCAGAATGGCGTCAACGTGGAGGCGACAACAGCAAACACTCCATGTTACAAAATTTCAACTCTGCCTTGAATACGCTGAGCCCATTGGCAGTCGATTGTAACCACATAACGCAGAGGTTTCCATCGACACTCAATGTCATGTGAGCATGTACCGGGCAATCGAAACATACAAAATCCAACCCCCCTCACCAATCACAGTTAAACTGTTAACATCCAATCCCCAGTGGTAGACAAACCCCAGCAGCTCCACGTCGATAATAACCTGGCGTAAGGGGTGTAGGTGAGTGTGTTCGTTTGGTTATGCATGCATGTGCTTTGAGTCGCTTCATTGACCGCTTTAGTGGATTGCCTGAGAACATCATCGTGTGAGGGCGTACATGGCATGTGGCACGCTACACATACAAACCCGAGAGGGTCTGAGGTGTTAATTGACACCACCTGAAGGGATGGGAGGGGATATCACTGGTCACTCAGCCAAACAATCAAAGGCGATTGAGACGCTTCGAATATTGGGGCCCTTGTTGGATGATGTCACGTTTGCACGGTAGGTTTCGCGAGTGAAGAATGACTGAACCCTCGTCCCGCGAAACAAGCAAAGCAAGACAGGTTTCACTGTGCAACCAACCGTGTCGGGTGTCGGAAATATGGAGCGACGGAAAGTAGGTAGAGGAAAATAGAACCAAACGGTATCTACAAGCAAACAATATGCCGCCTTCGTTCTTCGAAGGTGCCTTGTGTGCCGTCTTCTCTGTCTCACTGGAGAGTGTCGACCCGGGGAAACGCAGATACTTCTTGCTTGTCACACATTGACGTTCGGACCTGTCCACGGTTTCAGCAGATAGATGTAAGCGAACGCCTGTTCCCTGCCCTCAACTGCTTCAGCCACGAATTCAGTTCAATCCAAAACTGGATGCTAATGCTTGCGGACCCGTGCCTTACCACGGTGAAGCATACCAGGGCGATGATCTTCCACCGACCCAATATGAAGACGCTGAAAACGGCCACTGCCACAAGAGCCATGACGTAGTTCATGATGAGCTCGTCGTAGATGACCAGAAACTGTCAAATTCGACCGTGGTGCGTGTGAGCTTTTTTACGTCAAAGTTCCCATCGATTCGAGTTCGTCCGGAGTCTAACATCTTGCATCCAATGACCACTGTACCTACCGAGCAACCAACCTGTTGCATAGCTGGCCCGGGACACACAGAAGGCGCGTGTTTCCAATCTCATCCTGAGACCGGTTCTTCAGCAATACTTTTTCTCTACACCACCCACGTCCTTGACCACCACAAGGGTCAAATATCTCCTTCGACCACGACCCTCGGTCCTAACTTTGCGCCTCATTCGATGTTTTGCCATTGTATACCATGGATCTTTCGCGACGACGTCGTTCGCAATGGAACCAAGCCGTGCGCTCCCCACAATGGCCAACATCAGCGCCCGAGGCGCTGCACCGAAGCGAACTACCGTTTCTAGCAATGACTGACCGTGCCGCGCAGAGCACCGAAAATCGAGGTCACTACCACGATAGATAGTCTGCTGCCCGTCCGCCCGCTACCGCACGCGCACGTTACGCCAACAACTACCCTAAGGACAATGGTGAATAATTTTTCGCAAGAACGGTGTTCAGGCCTGCAGAGCTAGTTTTCGAGGGACAAGCCTTAATCTCAAAGCTCCAAAACAGTCTCAGACGATGAACATTCGCCATCCGCTCTATTTTCTTCGGGTGGCAAACGATGTCAACCCTGTCGCGCCAACGATTGGAAGATTGCTCGTCAATATTTGGAGGGGGCCACAAGAAAAACGATGGGGCACCTGTTCTGAAAAAACAAAGTACGCCGAGAAAGCGAGCGGCTGAGGGTCGAGGGTCGACTCGCCAACCACCTTCCTCGAGTCTTTGAGGGCGCTGATCCCGTTTTCCGTTGATGTTAGATCGATCAGATACATTGTCGTCCTGCTGATCTGTTCGGAAAGAAATACAAACAAGACGCGAATCACAGACAAAGAGTTGGGATGACAAGACGATCCTTTCACAAGGAGACTGGATAGAGAGGTCAGGAGTTCCTTCATGGGGAAGAAACAAGAACAGCACGACGCGGTTGGGCGGGGGCGTGCAACCAAATGTCTGTTTTAAAGCTTCCCGGTTGGCACGATTCTTAAATCTTGTCGAAGCATTGACACCCTTCTCCGCCTAATGTTGGCGTGGGTCGGTACTTTGCTATGTGCCTCATTTTTCTTTCACTTTCACGAGCGCTCTCGCCCTGTCCACAAATCCATTCCAATGGGTTCTACGAAGAAAATTGAGCATTGACATAAGTCTACCAGCCTCGCCCCGTACGAAATGGTACTTCGGAAGACAGAGTATAAGTCGATCGTTTTCTGCTCGTACTGTACGGCTGCAGCTTTGTACAGACTGCTGAACGTCATCCGCTGCGCTCCTCGCCTCAATGGTCCCATCCGCGTTGTAGACGAAATCCGACAGGAATCGCGAGTTTTCTCCGTCTTGCGTGAACTCCGTCAGGGCGGTATAAAATGTCTCCCGGTCTTCGTACACCGGGTAGCCGCCGGACGTACCGACGTTGGCACTAAAAAGTGAGAGGGAAATCGCGCATGTCCGTTCAATGCGAAGGAAACATGTATTCATGCGTAACAGGTCCTGCTGGTAACATTGTGCTGCTGAAGCCTATCGAGACGGGATCGCTTGGATCGCTAGCTCTCTTGCGGGAAGGACTTCCAGTCTCAGGGCCTACTCTCTCTTGTTGGAAAAGAGGAGTTCCCGAACCCTTGCATTGTGACGATGAGTGCGGGCGCTTTTAGTGCTTTTCTGAAACTTTCCCTTGCGAACAGATAGATACGAACACGGGCGGATCCAGGTTACTTCCGAAGAAAATATTGTGCCGTTCTACGAGCGAGGGAGGGGGGACCACACCGTTCGTAATCTACGCTTGGTGTGAAGGGTCGTGATGTACGAGCATTCAGAGGACAATGTTTCGGTGAGGAGCAGATGTAACCTTCGCAGCAAAAGGGTATTTCACAATCGACGACTGATTCCATTCACCGAAGGGCAGCAGTTGAACGACAATATTTCACCATGCATAGCTGTAACGACGGCTAGAAACAATTTGCAAACAAGGTCAACAAGGAAACACAAGGCTAGTACCCAGGAGGCGAAGCTAGTTTCCCACGCAAACCACCACTGCACTAGACACATTGTAAACTGAGATACCTTCGTGGAGTACTTCCTTAAACTGTCACGCCGTCCGCCCGTCCGGGTAGTGTATCTTTGCAGGCTTCACGGCTAGAATGCTCAAGCTCTCATCAACTTTGAACCCGAAATGCACCACGTCGTTTTTCTAGAGTTCATTCCCGACACAAGGAGATGGCTGCCGCAACAGTCTCAACGTCGGAATCCTACGGGGAGCAATGCACTTCACCCACAAATTTCTTGTCGAACCTCTGAAATAAACGGGCGCAATACGACAGAAGAATCCGAAATAACAAAGCATGGTCTGATCGTATGTAGAGAAAACAAACGCAATCATGTCGACGACATGAACGGACAAGAGCGTGTAACAACAGGCCCACCTGTATTCTGTATGGTTGGCAGTCCATGCAAGAAGACCGGACAGCCAAGACGTTATTGGGCCGACGACGAACCTCTGGTCAACCATGAGGGAGTCAGTTCCCTGAATCTGCTCCTGTTCATCCACATGATCACAATGTGCGTACGTACGCGATACGGCGGCAGGTACGTATCATGACCCCCGATCGATTTTCCGGCGTCCGAGTCTCTGTGCCTTGAACGTTGATGCTATCGACTAGGGCGGCGCCTGAGGTTGCCCTCAAGAGAGGTTCAGGTCGGACACCGCGATTCTTTCCTTCTGGTTTCGTTAGGAATACTGAAATTGTGGCCTTCTAGAAACTAGTGCACCACAATAGATCTGCCCCGCGAAAGAGGAAACGTTAAGCCCAAGACCCCGCCAGGTAGCCTCGAATGGGTCGGAGACCACCCGGCTCTCTTGTTTGCGAGACAGACCCCAACGCCGGATCCGATACACTCACCACCGCAGGAGGTATCACCTTTTCCACATGATAATTAATGTTAACCTACATCTACGGTATCCCTGAACACGATACCAAATGCCGGTGCTGTCGGGGACATCGCAACCTCCGTCGCTCCCCGCCCTGCAGAAGATTGACGGGCGTGACATGTACACAACCCCACAGTATCCGTGCCGCTTCATTATTCTGTGCGGGTCAGGTGGTCATTTGTACTGACGCGAGCAAGTGCGTGAGACCGGTCGGTCGGAGGCTGTTGCGAGCACCTTCGACCCTGCTTGTTTGTCCTGCTCTCATTCGCAGCCGCGGGCAGGAGGACGACGTCAAATCAACCTGCACGTTTCGCTCTTGCGCATGACTCTGTTCTCCTCGTTACTCTACAGCGCTTGCCTGCACGGCAACGTCTGGGTAGTCCACTTCAAGGGTGTAAACGGACAGCGGAATGAACTGGGTGTCGATCTCCAGCTCGTACTCCCTAGCCAGATCCGTGTCTGAAAAAGTTTTCGACGTGCAGCAACGTGTGAGAGCGCTTCAAACGTGGATATCGGTGAGTGGGCGACCGAGAAACCCTCTGCTACTGACAATCGACACAACATTCGAACTGACGTACCATCTCGCCGTGAAATAAGGCATAGCGGTAACCCTGTCGCCTCGTCGGAAAATCGGCCCGGTCGTCATCGCCTCGATTCATTCAACTCGATCTAGAACAGAGCAAGAACAAGAGCGAGAAAACCAGTCCCCTGTCCAAGAGAAGGTGGGATAAACAGTTCTCCAACAAAATTTGGTGAAACGGCGGTTCACAACCACAGTCTTCCCGGACCCGAACTTCCAGAGAGACTCCACGGGCGACGGCAGCATATGGGATGGCAAAAAGCGAAAGAACAATCGGATGATAACCCTCCAGGGGCTGACCGTCCTGCATGGCCAACTCACAATATTGGGCGTGGTGGGTATCGGGAGCGAGGTCGATAACGTCGAAGCCCTCCGTTGCCTGGAAGAACGTGCCCGTTTTTATTCCAGGACGAATCCCGGCGTGCGTGGAGCGAGGCAAGCACACCATGAACTTGACTACAGCGTTTAATTGTTGCGAGGTGTTCGACTACTCAAGTTCATTCTCCGTCTCCGGTGGTTGAGGAATACTACGTCCAACCCGGGAGACATTACCTATACCCTTGTGAATGGCTGCTGTCGGGCAAAACTGTTTCGCACATGGCCGACTTTCACGTTAAGTAGAAAAACAAATTGCAAAGTTTGAAACCGCCACGTGGTAAAGAGATGAGACATGACGAACCAAGACCCCGGAGACCTCGAAGAGTTACGATTTCTCCATGAATATCAAAGTCGTCGCATTCGGGCCTTTCAATCAACGAAGATCCGAGCGACGATACGACGCTTGTCCGGCATGCGTGTCAAGCTCCCAACGACGCAGTCGGACCCGCCAATAAGGACACGTCGATTGTTGGCAGCACACGGCCAGCCACGCCATCCAATATTTAAGCACAATACTGCAACGGTTTGCTCTCCCTCGGCAAAACCCTACCTGAGTAACGCCGTAGACGCCAGCAGCGAAAATACACGCCGAGCCAACGAGCACCAGCGCCTTGCCCTTCGTCGACAGAATAAACGGGGTGTATTTTTCCCTCAGAAACCTGAACCATGGTCCCGACCAGGCGTGGGGACGACGCGGCGCATGTTGTTTCATAGTGTTCTCCTCGCATGAGGACCGCCAGATTCAGGTATGTGAGGTCTGCCACGAAGCGCTACTCGCGGTGAATATCGCGTTGGCACAATTCCACCTACCAGGGATAGCAACATCGCGGCCATGGACACCGACATCGGTACCTAACAACGATCATCTCGACGATCACGACGGCAAATGCAGTTGCAATCGCTCACGATGTGCATCCTCTTGCCTTACCTCCCGAAGGGCGTGATCTGCATTGCCTTAGCGTCTTGACTGCTTGTGCTGGGTTGATCCTGGTGTGCCTCGGGGGGTCGAACATGTATTCGTTCAACACCATCCTACGTTTAAGGGAGGGCGGCGACGGGGATTTGGGGCTCGCTAAGTTCGGTGAGATCTGCAAGTCCGGTGGATCCGGCATGTACCATTTGCCAGGCGCGTAACAATTTCGGGAGAGCAATTCTCTCCATGCCCGCTGTAAGGGCACGCTACACTCAGAACCAAATGTTGGGGGATGGGTGGTGCTGCCCAAAGCCTCGGACCTTTCGGCCACACCATCGACATTTCGGGAATTTGGTGCGATTCGAGTGCGTCCAACGGCCATATCTCAAGATGTGTCCACGTTGAGGCGCGGTAATGGCCACGCCTAGTGCAAGCCAATTGAAGCTGCACACTCGTCGTTTGTGCTCGGCTTTTTGTGCAGCAGGGCAAGCAACCTGAGGCGACATTTTTCCATGGCTTTCGAACTTGGCATCTCGGAGGAAGGGGACGACAACGGTCGCGATGAGTTGCTTGCCTCCTGGAGAGCGGTGTAGCGAGCACCAGCCTTGAAGCAGCAGAGCCAGTCCATCTTACCCGCCTTCTGCCTGTCGGCGTCTATCGTTAGACACGCCACGAAGGCCGTGACCTAAGATTTCAAAGAGACCGAAGGCATGAAGGGACGCCGCCGCCCGGGGGTGCGGGATCGAAGCGAAATATCGAGCTGAGCTGGTTTTACCGTGCGCCTGTGGTCACATTGGGGTTGATGAGATGCGGCGTGGTAGTCTACACTGGTGGCGTATGGTACCTACTCAGTACATTCGGCGCCGCCTGGGAGATGCATGAACGGCCAACCTACTTGGAAATAGGCTAAATCGAGTGCGAAAAGCGACGGAACATTTCGTACGTAGAGTCGATTGCCTGGTTACATTCTGTCGGAGACGAGCAAGTGCTCAGCGGTTGACGCTCAACCCCTGGCGTGGCTTGCATAGCTCGCTTGCTTGTTCTTGCCTGCATTATGAAGTCGAAAAGAATGGCCGTGCCCGCGTAGAGGCAGAAGTACCTCACTGCTGGGAGAGAGGTGGTGCTGCCCAGCATAAAGGCAGCGACGTTCGTCATCGAAGTGTCTGGACAGCGACGGCAACAAGGGATTTTGTTATCGCGCATATGTTTGTTTGGCGGGCGCTGGCTGGCTAGTCGGAGTGGAAGATTCTTCGTTCTGCGGACCACACAACTGCCCTACGCAGCTGACCTACTGTAGATGTCCTTTCGCTGCTCATGTGCACAACAGCAACCTATCTCTCGCTCTTGCTTTCTGTCTCTGCAGCAACCTGTAACTCGTATTAGGCCTGCTGGAGTTCTTTATGACCTCGTCCTGTTCGTTCTCGATCAATCGGCATGCACACGCACGAGGAGGGAGCGCGAGGGTACATCGTTCTCGAGAAGATCGAACTCGAATGCAGCACTCACAGATAATTTGCTCTGGGGCGAAGCTCGTTATTGAAAGAACCCTCGCGTTTAACTCGACAATCCGCACGCCACACCGGATGTTTGGGCCAGAGCAATATTGTGTTTGCATGATGACAAGGGCGAACGCTCTGGAAGTGATTGCGCTACCGTCAGAGCGTTGTCCATGCCAACAAGCCGGCCGCTGGAAACGTGGCCGAACAACGTGGGGAGAGACTTCCGATCTCGTGGCATAGAACCCGCACTCGGCTGTGGACGTTGACAAACATCAAAGGCGTCGGCGATGGTTGGTATGGATGGAAGCACTATCGCTGACAACCACAACAACAACATTACCAACACAATACTCACAGGTGATGGATACCCCGCAACGCTTGAGGGCGTCGGCTATCCTCCGTTCAACTGGCAGGGTTGGATCGGTATGGTCAAACGAAGACACGATCACGATCTGCCCGAATCCGGACACGACAC
Source organism: Ectocarpus sp. CCAP 1310/34 (assembly GCA_902602495.3). Taxonomy (NCBI): domain Eukaryota; class Phaeophyceae; order Ectocarpales; family Ectocarpaceae; genus Ectocarpus; species Ectocarpus sp. CCAP 1310/34. The sequence goes on along the minus strand of CACKRE030000339.1, from coordinate 13,840 downwards.
GGCACCGCGGAAGTGAAAGTTGTTCCCAGGAATGTATTTCCACCCAAGGGTTTCAGAGACACGTGCGACCCCCGGGGAAAAAGCGCGAGCGCAAAAAATTCGCACAGTGCGTCAGATCCTCCGGTTCGGGTTTGGAAGAGGTGATATTCCAGAAACAAGCAGAAGGTACACAGACTGATTCATGAGCGACGGTGTTGTGCAATGCACGGAACCTGCGGCGATGTGTTCAAACAACGGAGCATACCATTGCTGCCGTGTCAGAGACCGAAGAACCCGACCACGTCGGGATCGGGGGGGGGATGGGCGGTCCCTAGGTGGTCACCCAGGTTTCACTGACATTCTATGAGATATTGCAACTTTGGAAGATGAGCACCGTGTGACGCCGCACAACCGGAGTCCAGCAGGCGATAGATGAATCGTGTGGCGGGTTAAACATGGGCACCGCCAATGACAATGCAATACGCAAGCTATTGCTAGGTCGTCTATCACGGGCGAAAAACACGGGAACGAGAGCTCCGTCACGTACAACCTCTCGCTTGTTGTACAGCGAGAAAAACTTGTGATCGAACATAGGATGAACGCAAGCATGAACATGCTTGCGTAGTGTATAGAGCTCCGTTCCGTTTGGTACGGACAACAACGTGAGTAACGGGACGCGACTGTGTTTTCGCGTTCCCGATCGAGCATGCCCCCCGCAGAGCATGCCTTTTGTTCACTAAGGCTTCAGTCTCACCATGTCGTCTACCCCAATACCGACGAGGATGAAGGGTAGGACCTGGGATAGCGTCGTGAACGGGACGCCTTTCACGGTAGAGCGATGCGGAGGCGGACGAGAGAGAGAGAGAGAGAGAGAGAGAGAGAGAGAGAGAGAGAGAGAGAGAGAGAGACACAGACAGACAGACAGACAGACAGACAGACAGACAGACAGACAGACAGACAGAAAGACAGACGTCATCTTCAAGTCAACTAATCGATTCCGCGTTGGCGTCAATAGCAGCAATATTGACCTCCACAACAATGTTAGCATGATTTTGTTTTTTCCAGAAGTGGTTGTCTTTTTTCCGTGTTTGTGTGGGATGTCTGCCAAGGGGTTGTCCCACAATTCGTTTCGAGTGGGTCCACTAGAATGCGTTTGCGAGTCAAGAGTACCCTCGTGGGCAGGAGTTCATGAGCCCACTGCACCCCAACATTATGGCATGTGTAGCTGTTTTTATTACTCCGAAGGTATCTTGTGTGGTTGCGGACGGGAATCATGTACCAGTACTCTCGTGACGAGGCGTGGTCATCGCCCATGTTTACGCGCATTCCTTGAAGCCAACAACACTGCCGGCGCCGTTCTGCAGAGCTTGCCGCAGCTGCCGACGACACCGCATCCAAGGGCATTCGAGCCAGCCACACCATCTCCATCTGCAGCCACTTATTTTGGATAGACTATGTTGCCCAACGGCTATCGGTCACCATTGGCAACCTGAAAAAACGTCGGGGTGCGGCAGACCCGTCACCGTCTACCGTCTGCAGCAACGACCGTGAGCGAAATAGAGGCGTGCGTTTTCCTCACCAAAGGCGCTGTTGAGCCCGTACGCGGCCACTCCGGCGAAAATGATGAACCCAACGCCTGCCACGCCGAGCCAGCTCCTCCTTCGGACGGGCCCCTCGCCGCACTTTCCGAGAATCACCGTAATGAACACAATCATGGTTGTGTCTGCGAGGATTGTGTTTCGGCGGATGGGTGAGTGCCAGCGTTGGTTGCGTCATTGGTTGATGCTACCTTGAGGCTGGCAGGCAAAACCAATATGCTATATGATTTATCTACCGTTCCTTCTTGCCGGGAGGGTCGAGGAGATCAAATCATCTGACAACCTCGCCTATCGAGAGAGCTACGGAGGTACACAGACGCCTTGGTTGAAAGCAGCGATATGTGTGTGTGTGTGTGTTTTGGGGGTGGACAGTTTTTTGAGGAGATCCCAGCGTTTCCTGTCAATATCGGCTCAGAGCCACACCGTCTACCTGCCGATGACGTCAGCCTTCTCCCCATGAGTGAATATCCGGGAGAGGGGAAACCGAAAACGAAAAGGCCGAGAGATAGTCGGACATTCAACTAAATACATTACATATCCACGAGGACATGAATGCGCCAGAGGTTGCAAAAAAGTCAACAAGAGAATGAATCTGAACGTGATCAATGATCGCGCCTGGCGCTGCGACCGGCCGAAACTTAGCAAAACAGACGGTTTCGTTCGTTAAACAGCACCGCTCCCAATCATGTCGTACCCAACCCGCGTCTAGAAATCTCGGTTGTACCCAAATGCATAGAAACTGAAGTTTATCTGGACGAAGCTGTCTCCATTTGACGGGTGAAGCCAAAACGTCAGCATCGATCTTACATGTGATGCCAAAGAGGAACGTCTCTCCGGAGACGCTCGCCGCCAAGGCGTCGTCGATCGACCTCCCGGTGAAGTATCGCAGGTTGAAGGCAGCCCCAAGATCGTCATCACCGCCCCCTGAATACCCCCCCCCCCCCCCCCCCC
>CACKRE030000338.1:68170-107694 GCA_902602495.3 Ectocarpus sp. CCAP 1310/34 | reverse complement strand
AGGGATCGAGGAACGCCCGTTCACGGTCAGCGCCGCCGGCCAGACGTACAAGCAGACAGATCGGTTTGTGTACCTCGAACGTACCATCTCCGCGGACGGGAAGGCCGACCGGGAGATCACGAGCCGCAGCTAACGAGCGTGGAAGCGCTACCGCCGGAACGGTGCTTCGATGTACGACAGGCGACGGGCCAACCGCCAGCTCAAGATCCGGCTACTCCAGGCTGAAGTGGTGGAGACTCTCCTGTATGGGTGCGCCTCGTGGAGCCTAACAGCGGAGCACTACACGAAGCTCAATGGGACCCACCGCCAGTTCCTTACACGGTGCATCGGCTGGAGCAAGCGGAAACGCTCAGACTGCCCCCTGCCCTATGCCCAGGCCCTCATCCAGGCAGGCTGCGAGGAAACCATCGAGGCCACCGTGCGCAAACGGAGACTGTGTTTCGCGGGCTTTAAAATGCGCATGAAAGACAGCCGCCTCCCCAAGCGCATGCTGGTAGGAGCGATGGCGGGGGGCGTGGGATACCAGGGCGGGTAGGAGAGCGACTGGGTGTCTCGTCTAGGAGAGGACCTCGTGGCCTTTAACATGGGAGACGAAAACGAAGGGGGTAAATGGAAAGAGAGCGCCAAGGATCCGGAGGTGTGTTACAACAAGGTCGAGGANACCATCGAGGCCACCGTGCGCAAACGGAGACTGTGTTTCGCGGGCTTTAAAATGCGCATGAAAGACAGCCGCCTCCCCAAGCGCATGCTGGTAGGAGCGATGGCGGGGGGCGTGGGATACCGGGGCGGGCAGGAGAGCGACTGGGTGTCTCGTCTAGGAGAGGACCTCGTGGCCTTTAACATGGGAGACGAAAACGAAGGGGGTAAATGGAAAGAGAGCGCCAAGGATCCGGAGGTGTGTTACAACAAGGTCGAGGACGGGGCGGCATTGTTCATGAGGAAATGGCACAGGCAGGAGGCGGAAGCGTCCGCGAAGCGCCAGCGCGCGAGGGAAGCAGAAGCAGAGAGTACGGCCATCTCAGGACGGACGAGAAAGAGAGCCGGGGAAGCGGCGGTGGGGGGGGGAAACGGCGACCGGGCACTGCTGTAGAAGCGAGTAGCGGTCGAGGCAGCACTTGTGGCTAGCAGATACGAACAAGAGCTTGTGGCAAACTATGTACCCGGCTGATGTTGTTGCGCCCTGTTTCCCTCCCTGCTGTATGCTATACTCCTTTATGTATGTCCTTTGTTGCCTTCGGCCTCTGTGCTGTGTTTCTCTTTTTTTCATGACCTCCCTANTACACCCGAAATATAGGGGAAGCCACTACTAGCCTAAACATGTACTTACGAAGTATATGTGCATCATGATGGATACCCTTTAGTCTACATCCCAAATATAGGGCAAACCATTGCCTCAGCCACGTCAAGGGGTCCGTAGGCTAATGGATAAGCCGCTGCCCTTCGAAGGCAGATATTGTCGGTTCGAGTCCGGCCGGACTCGTAAACCTTTTTGTACATTTTCCGTCCCCTTTTTTTTTCTACAGAGTAGATACACACCTGTTTGCTCCGTTACTCCCATGCCCTGGTGCGTGGTGCCTGGTGCTGATACGTTACCCTTTGATTTTTTCTTGTTTGTGTATGTACTCGGCAGGATACAGATNGGGGTTACGCAGATAGATATTGTACATGATGGGTGCGATGGACTTGACGCGTAGGCTCTGCTTACCTGCCCATGTCTCTCACTCGTTAATAGTTAATCAAGGAACTTGAGTCACTCCTTTGTGCAACACGCTCTCGACAAGAGCCCGCGAGCGTGATAACATAGTACACGCGCCGACACCCCAAACATTTCTTTGGGCGGGTGTGGGAAGTGTCCTCCTATATTTTTGTTTTTTCGATTTTCTTAATATCACACAACAAATCCATCTCTATCTATANAGAATAGGGTAAGATGTTATCATGAACGGAGATGAAAGGGCTTTTCCAACACGGAGATGTAGCATGGATCAAAGCATTTGTTGGATTTCAGCTTTTACAAGCGGACATCAACGCAGTAGTATTTTAGCAAGCTTACGAACGCATATAGGATACCATCAGGATTGTCATTGGTAAGTTGAAGAGGAGATACTTGTACGATGTAAATGACAGTAGAAATAAGTCCTACATGTTGTTGTACTTCTTATTGGTTTAATATTCATGTAGAGTATGAGACATTAAGTGAAAGTTTTCTGAGGTACATCTGCAATTGTCGGAAGGCAAAAATAAATAAATAAATGTCTTCGTTCTTGTTTTTTTTTATCGGTTTCCGAGGGCTCTTTTCTCGAACGGTCGGTGCGATACCTGATCTTTTCTTTCATCATTTAGTTTTCTTTTTCCGAGTGGTTTGTACCCTATTTTTGTTTTGTTTCCCCTCNTTTTATCGGTTTCCGAGGGCTCTTTTCTCGAACGGTCGGTGCGATACCTGATCTTTTCTTTCATCATTTAGTTTTCTTTTTCCGAGTGGTTTGTACCCTATTTTTGTTTTGTTTCCCCTCTTCCCCGCGGCGTCGTATGTGCCGGGTTTTGAGATCACGGGCTCCCCATTTTTTGTGGACTATAGAGCTAATGTGAGCAACAACAACAACAACAACAACAACGTAGCATATGATTCATTCTGCACGCTGCACGCTGCACGCCCATACCGAATTGGTTGAGCCGAACTGCTCCCGAAAAGGAACAAAAAAAAACGGAACTTTTTTTTTTCTCGCGTTTCAGGTTGGGTTGTTAGGGCAGTGATAGCGGAATATGCGCAGGGCATGAGGGGGGAGGGCGCAGATGGAGAAGAGGGAAGCAGCATCTACAGGAGTAATCTAGATCCGCTTGTCCCGAGAGCTCAGCTTTCCAGGTGCTCAAGGTGTTCTGCAAGCTGTATCGGAGGACATACAGCCACGCACGTGCATGTAGTCTACAGCACCTTTGCCACGATTCCTCGCAAACCCATTCATCATTCGGTTGGCTGGCTACTGTTGTTGCTGCTGCTGCTCCTGCTGGTGATCCAAGGCGGAGAACTAGAGATAGGCTCCAGTCTCCTCCCGGCATCGACTTTGTTGTCGGTCTGGTGAATCGCAGCAAACGGCAACGGAGAGGCTTCCATCACCGGTCCCACTGAAGGGGGTGAGTCCAGCAGTAGCTGTAGAAAGGCACACATCTGAGAGGCATGTATCGGCTTCCCAAGTACAGTGCGTAGTTCCCAGGTACAAGTGCGTAGATAGGTAGGGAACGCACTGAGTGAATCCCCTACACGCCCAACTTGCAGACAAGACCTATCCTGTTGTGTTTTACTGCTCGTGGCCTAGGATTAGTTATTGCAAGTACAAAATGGATTTTGGATAAGGCGTCCAGCTCTGAGGCCGGCGGTCCCACGGTTGCACAGCCGCGCCAACAACAATCAGTGCAGCAATGATTCCATGAATGGTCCAGAGGCGTTGAGCCTCAATGCAACGTTAGGCCTATTATCAACGACCAAAAAAGCACGGAAAAATTCGCGGAAGCGTACTTTCCTGCAAATACATGGATCCGTGAAAGTAGCGAGCAGTTTTTTTGGGGGGCTTGCTGCTTTCGCAGATCCGGGGAATTTGACACAAGGGTCGGGCAGGGTCGGGCAGGCGCACCGCGGGCGCTGTAACATCACTGACAACGCTCGCAAGACCTACCAGACTCACGTCAAGGTCTGTTGTGGAGACGGACAAGCGGCAGAAGCCGCGTTCAGTCCGTTCTTGGTCCAAAACGAGACATTGCGTGGTGCTCCCGTCAACTGCTGCTGTTGGTACTGGATAATTTTTTTCAATCACACATAGCAAACACGGAAAAAGTAGAACGAGTACAGCAGCAGCACCAAGACCTTCAACGCGCTGATTCCTTCTAGGTCCGGCTGTCCACATGATACTCACTCCCGGCGCCGTGCTGCTTCGTGGGTATTGGGGGCTTGGATGCTGCTCAATATGGTGTGTGAGAGACGTGTGCCGCATCACCAACAGGCCGTTGGAAAAAATGCGGCGAGTTTGTGCCTTTGGTCGGACACACTATCATCAATCCACCGCACCACGCAGCAGTAGAGCAACAGGGCCTCCGACACGCTAATTCTTTCGAATTGGCCATCTATATGATGCTGGCCGTCAGCCCCGCTGCCGCCTTATGATTGTTGAGCTCGTCTACCTTTGGGCAGGTGGTGGTCAATGAAGTGTAAGCAGCACCTAGGTTGCANGCACCACGCAGCAGTAGAGCAACAGGGCCTCCGACACGCTAATTCTTTCGAATTGGCCATCTATATGATGCTGGCCGTCAGCCCCGCTGCCGCCTTATGATTGTTGAGCTCGTCTACCTTTGGGCAGGTGGTGGTCAATGAAGTGTAAGCAGCACCTAGGTTGCAACACTCTGCCCTGCGCCTGTTGTTGCTGAAAACTGAAAACAGCAGGCCGGGTGGACGGGATATTTCAAAGTGTGCTGTCTTTTGTGTCGGGTGCTGCTCATTGTGTTTTTACCGCTGCTCTATGGTGAGCAAAACCAAGTCAACCTGTTGTGTGCCGAGCAAAGCGTGTATTCAGGGAAGGAAACTTACTTTTTGCGATGACATACCAATAGAACAAGCGAAAAATAATCGAGTCTTCTTTTCACCGTTCCATGAAAAGATGCGTGAATTTTCCGTTGCGTTAGTAACGAACCTTAACACCAGGGTGAGTAATGGTCTCGAAAATATTTCTGTTCAATGTACCCTGTGTTTGGCGTATTCACGGTCGGGAGAACAACGCAAGTTTCAACATGCTTTCGGGGCAACGCCATCCATTTTCGTCCCGAATTTGAATTCATTTGGAGACCTGATCATACTGTTGTACTACTGCTCGTGGCCTAGGACCATTTAGTGTAAGTATGGATGTTGGATGAGGCCTCCAGTTCCGGCCTGTGGTCCCATGCTTTCCTTCCCACGCCTACTTCTCGACCACAGAACTGGAGCCTGGTTGAGTCACCCAAATTCGTATCTTCAGCAATGGTAAAGCGGCCTACGTGGGGGGGCACACGCTGCAAAGTCGGCCTCCAATTCCAGAGACAACGGCGCCCCGTGGGTAGCCACATGGTTTGCCGCCCACCACCGTCTGAAGGACAGCCCAACTTAGCTCTTCGCGATCGATTCCGGTTTCCAACCCCGATCTGCACATCTCCTTTCGCGCTGAACCGCGCATGGATCTGCTTAATATTTCCTATACTACCTTGCGGCCCTGATGAATCAACCTGCAGGCCAGTCACCAGCCAACCCCCCGCCTGGTTGTAAGAAAACGCACTATGGCCCATCCACGAAAACTTCTGGAGGACCTTCAAGGAACGATGTTCGAGTACTTGCATCAAGACGAGGCAGAGTTCTTGTACGAGGTAAGAGGAGGAGCTTTGCAGTGTTTATGAAGCTGTGTGTCTGCTGCTGTCTTTTGTATTGTGGGTCTGGAAGTCAAGCTTTCACGTGCTCAGTGACGGCAGCCGCCAGCTTTTCTTGGCGACGCGGACACCCAGCAGGGAAAGTATTGGTTTCCAGGGGGCGGACTGGTGTTCGATGAAAAGGGCGGTATGCGATGCGCCGTTAGAGTGAGCAGGTAGAACTCTTTTTTTTGCGTTGGGCACAACGGTGGAGGGCGGAAAGACCGGATGTATCCTCCAACAGCCCGGAACACCTGACAGTTTGGCTTGCTCACGGGATATTGGTCATGGTTCCAGCGCAGTGCCCGCAGAGGTATTGTGCGCGTTAGTCGAGTCTATTCTTCGTTTCCCTCGCGCAGCAGTCGCGAAAGCAAGTGATCTGCCTTCATGGTGCAGCATGGCTGCCAACTCAGTCTTGTCTCAATAGTCTGAACAGTCTTGGTCATGTACGTGTCGACGTGACGAGGATACATGCACTTCACAAGAGCTGCGGCGAATCATGTCTAACTGTTGCAGTATGTCGCATGCACCGTGTACACCGAAAGCCCGGCCGCCGGCAACCTGTTGGCGATTGGACATGAGAGTGCGATCCTCGGCGCAGTGATGCGAATTTAGTTTTTTTCGGTTTCTCACGTATATTTTAGCGTCGTGTTGCCATGTTTTTGCAAACAGAGGTCTTCATGTTGAGGAAAATGATGCCGTCGACACGCGCGTTCGATGACGACTTCCCCGCGTCGTCGGGGGCTTCCGTGTTCTTGTGGACGCGAAATTCCATGCACAGCACTGCCACCAACCCTCATCCCAAAGGTCGTGCATGGCCCTAAGATATGTGCGAACCACTCCGACTGTTTCGTGCGAACGTCCTTGGATTACAACACCCACTGCTGAACTAGGAGCACATTGTGCCGAAAAATCTCTTACGACAGGATACGAAGACATACCTGTTGGCGCGTCCTCGTTTTCTCCCGTGGTTCTTGGTCACGCTTCACGATGCCATATGTACTGACATGTCTTTCCGCATGTCGTTCCAATTTGTCGGCGCAAACGCCTTCTGCTTATCTTCGCTGGAAGTCCTCTAACACACATGTGAAAGGAGTTGTCTCATCACGATTCGGTAGTTGTTACTGCTGCTGTTGTGAAGTACACAGCTCTGAGCGGGTGGCTTGTCAGGCAGAAGCAGCAGAACCTCGCTCCACGCGCATGTGCTAACCATTGCTGTAAAACCCAACATTAAGATGGAATTTTTGACGTGATGTCACAAGAACGTGCTTTCCACTCCCACTTGGCTGTAGGCCAAGCACATGTAAGAGTTACTCTGACTTTGACGTATAGACTCCGGCCTCTATCTGCGCAAGTTACACAGTAGAGCCACCAAAAATTGTTTTTTTTTTTTGTGAGTACTCGCGCAATCTCGCAACTCGAGCAATACCATTCACTTCGACACAACGAAAGCGCATTTCGGTGCAAAACGTTGACATCTGCTGCTATTGCAAAGGCATTGAATGCACCAACATGAGCAAGAACGTATGGTACAAATGGGTATTCCGCCACTCTTCCCTCCAATGCCAAAACCGATCGCGTATTACATGATTCCAGCGGCCAACTCGTAGCCAACTGTATGTCGGCGAATTGCTTGTCGCACTTTCTGCACCGGATCCTACCGTGTTTGGCAGCCGCCGCTCGCAGCAGGAACTCCGCCCGAGCCTACACCCCAGGCAATCCCCACTACGTGGTGTGGACCTTACCGACTCCGTCCTCGAGCGCCTCGGCGCTCTCGTTATTGTCTCAGCTGGTGTCTCAAAACGCCCTCACTCTCGTCTGGTTTTCCTTGCGATGCCAAGCGTGCTCTTGGCGGAATGGCGTGTGTGACGGCCATGCCGTGACTACGTATATAATGCGGTGTCCTCCACCCAACGGATTTGGTTGGTCACGGCTAATCGCTTCAACCTCAATGCCTCGGCGTTTTGACGAATGTCTCAATACTTACCGTGTGCCAGCACATAACTCGGCGGCTGAATCCTCTTTTTAGAAAGCCAAATGCTGTGTGTAGGATCCATCAACTCCTACGTTCAAGGATTTCAATTTTGTGTTCATACATCGCGACACGATGCTTTTTCTTTCGTCTGCTGCCAAATACGTTTGCCCGCCCCCACTTTGAGTCATTCTACAACACATGGTGCCCCTGTCTGTGACTTTTACCTTCCGCAGGCAGCCAGCACGAGCGACGTGCGCGAAGGTGTACTTAGTCAGCCCCACAATCTCATTCGATTATGCGTAAACGAATACCCTTACGGTTGCCTCGTTGTCCTTCCGCCAGTATGGTGTAGTGCGGTCTTGCTGACGTTGCTCTGAGAAAATCGGGTGGTGTGGAGGCTTGACCCTCTGGGCGGTCGATCACCCTTTCACTCTAGTTGGAGGTTTTGATGCTCACCTGAACCCATGTTTATTGCCAGTGCAAGGGTGCTTCTCGTAGCTCCCCATGCCGCTGATAGAGACATCCTTGGCTACTCCGGCAGACCACAGGGTGCGAGTGACTTTGTCGACATCGACATGCGCAGCGTGCACTGGAGGTGTTTTTGTCGTGCAGGCTGCTTCAGGTATTGGAGAGTGCACACGAAATACTTGGCGTCCTGACTTCAGCCTGTCGCTTTTCGTTCCTGTTGTAATCGTTGCCTATGCGATTCACGCCGATGTTTGCCGTTGTCAACCCCTTTTGTCGCATCTCAGGAAGTGTTTGTGCGGCGCTCTTATTTTCAGCATGGCATCTGTGTCAAGGAAGGTGCCGTCGTTGTCGACGCTGGTGCAAACATTGGGCTATTCTCGCTGCAATGTCTCAGAGAGGCAAAAGGGGTGCAGGTACTCGCTCGCCTAGGTTTCCGACACACGGTCGGTCGTTATCAAGATAGAGAGAAAGTGGGAAAATCTTGCGAAGCATTCACCATACCAGCACTTTCCTCTTCAACTACACGTGGCCAACGGTTTCTTCCTAGTTTCAAGACCTTTGGTTCTGATGCCTCCGTATGCCATTTCCCGTGTGTCATTTCCACCTGTTTCCCTATCTCCACCACTGCATCCCTCTCCACCACGTACAGGCACATTTTCTCGGGTAGGTCAACCTTGTCGCCCTTTCCTCGTTCAAAGGCACAGCTGTGAATTATCCTCACGGCAATTGTTGCCGAATCCCTCTGGTTGTATTGTGTGGATTCATAACTCGTCGTTATTTCGCCTCTCGCGTAAGATCATGCAATATCAGAAGCAGCCGCAATTACGTTTTGCCGTTCCCGCACCGTTCGCCAATGGCTTCCTTTTTTTCTTGCCTGGCTTCTGCCGCCTCCTCTCCATGAAGTTTTGGCGTCAGCATTTGGTCGCTCATTTTCTCTGTTGGTGTCTCTCGGCACGACTCTTCCCTATTCCCGCTGGCCCTTTGGTTGCTTTCTGGCGTCATACTGTTCCTTTCTTTGGCGAGGTGCCATGTTTCTTCGCTTTTGTTGCCTGGCAAGTTTTCATTCTAGTTGTTATGTTTGTTGCCTTCTTCGTATTTTCGTATTTGATAACCGCCAGACAAGACCTCGATAAGGTACAAAAGCGAGATATTGGCGAAACCCTTCCCGCCCAAATATGTGTGTGATCTATGTCAAGAGGTTCAGTGAACACCTTTGTTGCACCTTGTTTCCAAAGGCGCACCGTTAGTTCATTCTCCGAGTAGAAGGAGCACTGGACAACCTTCGATTAGTCCTGGTTGTCTTCAAAATTCGAATCGGAGAACAACATGTCACCGCAAGCCTCGATAGGGCATTCTAACGGCAAGGAGGTTCATGCCGTTGGCATCACGAACCAGGAATGTACAGATTTTTCTTTTGGCGTCCTCAATCTGGGGAGGCCCCCCCTGGCGCAATTCCTAGCTACATCGAGAGGCTTTAAGGCGTCGTCGTGGGCCAGGTTTGGCACGATTCATGAATATTACCAATCAGGAGTCAACCATACCTGTCATTGACATGCGACAACGCCAATCGTAACAGATTTTTGCCATTGAGCCGATTCCGGTGATTTACGACGTTCTAGTTCGCAACCTGTTCAACGCCGCCTCGGGCTCCGTCAAGGAGGGAACCTGTCCGAAGCCCGTCGCCCTTCGTGTAGCTCTAGGGGCCGAACAGGCTGAAGAGGAGTTCTATTTTTTCCGAGACAACCCGGGAGAGAGCACCAGGTGAAGAACAAGCCTATACCGCTGGAACTATATGGTTCTCGAAGGCTGAGCCAAAGGCAAGATGATAGAAACTGGCAGGCAAAGGTAATAATGAAACAAGCAGGTTTGTATCCTCATCGTTATTATCGCATGGAACATACATATGCTGGTAGCTCAGCCGTTGGAGCGCCCTCCAGCAATAGAACTCAGATGTTGTAATTTCTTCTGTCGCCACTGTACCCCCGCTGGCTGGTTTCCACGCTTGCAGCCCGTGTTATTCTACTAACACCAGAGAGTGTGTTGCCCCGCCTGACCGTATCATGGCTTGCACTTTATTTTTCTAAAGGCATCGAGGAGAGCGTGGGGAGCAGCGGCAAGCTTTAGACGCAGACGTAGACGCCGCATCTTGGCGACGAGTTGTTGGAGAAGGGAAACATCCAGGTGGCGAAGATGTAGCAGGAGCTCACAGTGGTGTCTGTGAAAATACGCCGGAAGGAGAAGAAGGCGAGCCTTCAGTGTGTAGTGTGGTGCCCCTGTCACTCGCTCTGCATCAGCTGGGGGTAGCTGGCGTGGACATGTTGAAAGTGGATGTGGAAGGTGACGAGCTTGCGGTACTTCATGGCATCGATGACGACGACTGGCCGAAGATTCGCCAGGCGAGATTGGATTGTCAGGGCAAGGATGCTAGCATGCTCTCGTCGTCGCTTGCATAGGAAGTTTTCAATGTTGTGAAGTCAGGTTGGCCAATGTATCGCATGGCTTGCATTTGTCAGCGGTCAACAAGACCCGGTTTGCTAAGAAATTATTTGACTACTTCTTTCCCTGTTTTCAAAAAACATGGGTTGGCCAATCAACGAGTAAATTGGCAAAAGAGAAGAAATGGCGGTCAAGATCCGTTCTCCCCGCTCCGTTCACCTCCAACTCTTCGGTTTCTTCACCGTGTTTTGTTTTCTGGCCTCACCCGCCGTCATGGCACCGGGTTCGCCTACTCGAACCGTACTTCGTCGAAGTCCCTACGCAATGCACTTCGATTGATGGGAACCTTCCGGTTTTGGCCCTTCACCGCTTGTTGCAGATCGCGCTAGAGGTGCACGATATTGATGGGCGACTGGCTGCGACTATCCGAATCTTGACATCGAAACCGGCGGCTTTCGACGAGGTCTGCTGGCAGCCGCTACTTACGAGCGAGGTCAAGGGCTACGTCATGGTTGTTCCTAAGGCGCTCAACATGTTCCTCGTGTTTGCAAAGCGGCGACCGAAGAAAGCCCCTTCCGCTGATGATGGATCCGCGGGAGGACGAGGAGCGGAAGCACCAAGTGTCACGGGTTCGGTGCTCGAACGTGGCGAACAGGCACGGGGTGCCCAATTACCACATACTGTTGGAGGAAGCAAGGCTGACAGCGGAGCATACGAGGAAACGATCCCCCCATCGTGTTGCTCCTGCGTCTCCACTGACCGCTAATCGGTGCTCCACTGATCTGATGCTTCTTGGTGGGGCTACGAATATTCGCCTCGATGTTCGAACCGCAGAAAACGGGTGGGGACGAGCAAGAATAGGTCGACAATATGTCGCTGTCAAGTCGCACATGGTCGACTTGTCAATTACAACGGCGTCAGAGACTGCTGGCTCAATATGAGCATCACAAACGGACTCGAAGGCAAACGTTCAACGTGCTGCTGGTTTGATGGAGGTGGACCTCCTGACAAAGGGCGTTCAACAGAGGGCAGGTTTTTTGTACTGTTGGCGGTGTGCATACGAATGTGTCTGCCGTCAAGTAGTACAACAGGGGTTCCGTCCAAGTATCGGTAGCAGCAGAACTCACGTCGAATGCCGAATGGCAGGTTGCGAATACGGTTCGTTGGGGTGTGAAGTTCGCACAGCTAAGGCCTTTTGCCCCTCGTTACTTAAGTCTTCGTTTGCATGTTTGTTTGTCTTGTTGGTCTGATATTTGACTAAAAATTTGTGTTCGTGGCCACAGACTGACAGCTATCACGACATGCTCGTGTCACACACAAAAAAACACCGGGACACCGCTCCTTGCCTCAAGATTAAGAGGAACGACAACCCCAAGCGAAGGCCTCCTGAGGGCATGCATTCATAGGCTTGCCCTTTTCCGGGGATTGTCTTCACGCAGGCCTTAAGGTTCTACCATCAAGCAAAAAAGGAATGTATTTAGCAAGATCTTGGGGTTCCAACATCACACAACAAACGTGTTGATAATGAGCCTCGCTCAAGATACGGCTGCGTGCGTGACCGGGGCCCTACCAGATCTGACGCGCTCATCCTCTCATGCCCCTGGCGAACTCAAGGGTCATCTACTGTTCTGTGGCATGCCATAGACCCGTGACGACGAAGAGTTTCTCTTGACCCCCCCGGTGGCAACAATGGTGCCGTTGGGTGTGGAACCGATCGATCGCGCTCGAGTCACCTGGACACCGCCTCCTCGTCCAGGAAGACCTTGTTTTAACCTGTACACATCACATTGGGTGTGCGGGGGAAGTCGTGAACCGAAGCTGGTGTGCCCGTGCTGGTGAGACATCGGCGGAAGCAGTTGTCCTCTCGAAACCTGCAAATCTCGTTTTCAGAAATCGACCAGTTTTAACTCACCCCCCGGTTGCACGTTGTGCCATTGAATCGAGGTTGATGAATCGTGCTGCTTCCCCGCCGTAGCCGACTGTATTGCTGCTGCTGCTGCTGCTGTTGGTCATGCCAGCACTTCCTCGGAATTCCGATCGCACCCAAGCTGGGAACTCGAAATTGGCGACTGGGGTTGTTGCTGGGGGGAGAAAATGAGTCACGAAACGAGCAACGAACAACGATGACGGCCTTTGGAGCCAATGGAAAGCGATACTGGTACTTGCTTAGTGCTCATTTTCAAGACAAGCCTGTAGGCAGTAAGGTTCCTCAGCACGCCATCATCGCCAGCAGGGAGAGCGCAACCCCAATCGCGGCCGGGTTTCCTGATGAAGCAGGACAACTAAATAACATAACTGGTACAACAGCATGGTAAAAAAGACACGGCTCTACGATTTGCCAGACAGCCGTCACAACAGCAGTATGGTAACAGAGATCGCCACCTACATCCGTTGTGGGAAGATCTTGCTCGCCTTGACGAAAGCTCGTGATTTTCTGGGTGCTCCGGCGTTTCTTGGTCACTGAAGAACGTATTCGGGAGCCGGGGGCAGACATGGCAAAGACAGGCGCGTTTCTTTGAGAGTTGACGGCGATCTAAGCACCACCCGGGGACCCAGCGGTTCTGCCAATGCAAAAACCTCGGCTCCAAAATGATGTTCTTTCAACTGGCGGGACGCTAGACGTTGCAACGAGGGCGTCCCCTCAATAGCACAGGCAGAGATTAGGCCGTGTTACGGCACAGGAGCTCTGTATTTCATGATATTGTCGGTGTTCTGCCGATTGACATGCTTGGCTATTCTGCTGCCCTTCTTGAAAATTCGGAGGAGCATGAGGACAATATGTTCAAGGGCCTCGGCGTTCATGAGGAAGTATTGGGGGTACTCCGTGATACGAGATTCAAAGATACCTCCACAGAGATGTGTTCGCGTGATGTTCAAATGTTCCGCATTTGAAAAATGTGAACTATTAATAGGGGGGCAAGGATGCTGCTACAGGTACGTGTCAAAAACAATAACACAACAACAACAACAACAACAACAACAACAACAGCTTAATTTTGTGAAGCGCTCGTTGTGGGGAGGCGGGGAGGGTCCAGACGATGCCTAGAACCTTACAACCCCAGACATTTTCCGCCACTAGACCTTCTTTTCCTACGGAGGGCCCGGTTCCTTAGAGCCTCATCAATGTGTCGCCGCGCTTGTTCACCCCCGTCGTCTGCATTCCTTTTTTCTGCCTGGTCCTGACCAGCGCTACCACCAACAGCGCCATCATTGCCATCCACTCTTCCGTCTGCGACCGCTCTGCTTCTCACATCACTGATGTTCCCGCGGTCGTGGGCGCCACTGCCAGTGTGCGACGTGCTATGCGAGCTTTCGTTTTTCCACCGCCCCCCACCATCCCTAGTGCCACCGCCTGACAAATGGGGGAGGTAGTCAGATGGTGCCCGATGGCCGTCGCCGGTATCATCTTTGTGACCGCTGCCTGTGCCTAACCTGTCTCGATTCAAGGCTGGCGCCGGGACTGCAGCTGTAGGCAGTGCTAGTGCTCCAGACGCCATTGCAGCGGAAACCCCGTGAAGCACTCCCGCTCCTCCGTTGCTACCGCGCTCTGTCGACGTGATTGCCGCCCTGGGTCTAACTTCTCCCGCCTTATCGGCAGCAGCAGGGTACTCGTACGCGGAAAGATTGTTTTTAGTGGAAGAGGTGGCGATCGCGTTCCCATGGTGGCGGTGCTCTGCCCCATTGCCAGCCATGTTCCCTCCTGGTGGTTCTTGGATGGGGGGATCTCCTCCCCCTCTTGTTGATGTGCCATTGTCACTTCCATTCCGCTCATCTTCCACACTGGTACCTGCTTGGTCGTGGTCGCCGTCGTTGAGGTTACTGCTGCCGTCCATTCTTAACTCTGATCCCCGGCCTTTGGCGCGATGGTCTTGGCGCGAATAGTCAACGTCGGATTCCACCGTTGGGGGTGCGGGCGGCTCAAATCCTGTACTCTCATTGGCAAGGACACTCAGGGATGCCTCCAAACCTAGGAGGGAGTTTCCAGCACCCTCATGAAGTGTTGGAGACAAGGAAGAGGCAGACCCGGTTTGCCCTCTATCTGCTGGCCAAAATGGAATCGAGTACGAGTAGTGATGGACACGTACAGCAATGACCCTCCCTCAGTCAATGATTCGTGTTGGTTCCCTGCGTTTGTGTCACCGCACGTTTCTCTTTCGCAATATTGAACGTCCTGCAATACCCATTGTGACGCTTCTTCCCCTGTGCAGCAAAAACTACTGAAGACCTCGTCATTTCCACAAAGGCCATCAACAAATTGCGAAGAGGACGTTGAATGAAGCCATATCCGCGCTGGTTTAGCTAGACCAGAAAAGAGAAAACCAAACGAAAACGAATACTTCGCCTGCAAGCTGACCAACACTTTCATCGACATACGGGACCCTAAGAAACCAGAACTCTCACTCACTACGCCGACCCTGTACCAACTTCACCAAGGCTTCTCAATGCATGCAAAGAGGCACAACGGAGCACCGCCAACAGTTCATCATTGGCGATAGCGCTCAAATACCACAAAATCAACAACTTCATCAACATCACACGCTCGCGTCAGCATAGCCAGCATACCTCGGAGGGATGCCGCGAGTTTTCGCCCCCTGTCCACTAGTTTTGGGATTGCTGGGAATCCCTCTGCCCTACCGCCCGCGGATACTGTCGGTACGGCTGACAAGCTCCCCGCCGTAGTGACATCGGCTGGGTAAGAGTCCGCCGACGTCAGGCGTGACAACGCTTCGTTGAGAATCTGATTCCTGCATGGACATGGACAATAACGCAAACAGTTGAATAGGCTCAGAGAAAAAGGGGGTTCATGAAATGGGCTTTTCCTATACAAACAAGAACCGTAGCTGCTCAACGAACATCCTCGGCACTAAGTTATGGCAGCGCTCGTATGCAAAGTACTGATGTTTGTAGTCACGGCCAGTCTGCAAAAACAAGAAGCGGGAGGATGGAGAATGGAACAGTATTATGTTCATGTGACGAGGGTTTGGAGGGTGATGCACGATGGCAAGTGGGTCTTGTGTGGCATATTGACTGCACATTGTCTGCGAGGTGAATCGAGCGGATGTAGGAGACAAGAGGTTTTATGAAACAATCCCTCTTAGAGCTTCTCACTGTGGCAAGTTAGGGGGTTGAGCGTTGCAAATCAGTCTCAATCATCCTCTGCTTATTCATAGTTTGCATTGTTTGAAACCCTGGGGGGCATTGACGTTACAAACCTCCGGGTGAGGCTCTCGATTTCCGACTCTCGTTGCCGCACGAGACTCCTCAGATCCTCCTCGCCTTCTCGGGCATGCTCTTCCACTTCCTACGTTGAATTGTCAGCGCATTCCAGAGGCACCGAATGAAACAGCGCGTAGAAAGGTTCTTCCCGAGTTGATGCCCACAAATGTACCGTACATCATAGTCTCAGACCTGTAACTATTGTTGATACTGCTTTCGTTCGCATATGTGCCGTCTTTTGTCGCGCTTCGGTCTACCCCCCTCTGTCGTACCCCTGGTCGACCTCTTGAGGAAAGGATACCACAATCGTAAGTGGAAGAGAATGGGTAGAATTGGGAGAAAACACATTTGTAGGCCCTATTACCTTCTGCCGAATCTTGAGCTGGTTGAGCCTTTCGAGCGCCGCCAGCATATCGCTCTCCTTCCGACATAGTGATTCCTCCAAAGAGCTGCAGCAAGAAGATCGTACGAGAAAACAATTTCAACGTGCCGTCAGAACCCAGATCTGGACTCCTAGACATACCACTTGCACGAAAACGTTCACACGGAGTGAGTGCACCCTCGCTCTTCCAGCGATAGTTTTCCACTTTGTGTCCCTTGTTCGTTCTACTATCCCGGGAAACCTTCCTAAATATGTAATCCAGATTGAACGTGGGAACTGACAGACCTCCGCCTCTTGGTTTCCTCGTCCGCACGCAATCGCGCCTCCAAAGCACTCCGCTGTGCTGTTTCTTTCGCCTGCAATTCGACCGAACGTAACATATCAAGTAGATGGGAGGGGAACAGCAGCATTGAGCGCTCGTTCGGAGGATACGGGCCACTGGCACATGATAAACGACTGACGTCGGCAAACCATTGTTGGCGCTTTCCGTGTGCAGTGCCTCGTTCTTCCCAAGACGTGACCAACCCCCTAGTGCGACTGAACAACCCAGTGTTGCTCAATCTCTCGCGGTGCTAATCACCGGAGATAGTAAGATTGCTATGGGAGCCATTCCGCGATGCAGCCAAAACTCCGCCTGACAACGAAACCAGAGGCCCGACATTGAAAGGCAAGGTTAACCTCGGTGGCGGCCTTCATCTGCCGGCGGAGAGATGTTATTTCGGCCTCGGTTACTTCGGCTCCCCTCGCGCCGCAGCTGCCTCTACCGTCGCGTTCCATGCCGACGCCGCCATTGCCCGACGCACTGCTACCATCGCCTCCACTACCGCCAGCAAGGGCTACGTTTGACGAACCGGCTCTGCTCATGCGCGCGGAAAGCTGGGAGACTTGCCTCTCCAGGCCAGAACCTTTGGCCTCGGACTGCGTTAGTTCGCCCTGCAAAGTCTGGTGAATAATCCCGAGAAAAATCGCAATCCGCCGTGAAGGCCGTACGTGAGGATAACGCAACACGTACAAGGTCCACTTAGAGCTGGTTTTCCCGCGCGTACCCCGACTAGGAATTCGAGTCTCGAATTCAAAGCCGGTTGAATAAGGCTTCATAATCTTGACCGTGGTACGTACCAACGTCGGCTTTAAAGTTGACTTGGAAGCAAATGAGGTCCGGCGTCATGGCTGATGAGGGGGCTACTAACGAACGCTTGGAACTAATGGAGGTTATCTTGACAGGGCAAACCTTGCAGGCGGCAATTAAAGCAAGTCGTTCCACGTACCAAGACTGTCCCATTGTTCGCCAATGCTCGACTATACTCCACCCTTTGTGCTCTCGTTACTCTTCTGAAACTGCGGGATGCCCTTGATCAATCCGACAACGTTTTGTGATGCTACAATGTTGGAGTCAGCTGCTTTACCCTGTTCTCACCTGGAGTGCTTCGACTACCGCCTTTGACTTTTTTCTGGCATCAGACACTTCGTGCACTCGTCTTGTCTCTTCTTCCAGGAGCTATCGTTGTATATAGTAGGCCACCAAATCGGAATCGAGATCGATCGTTTTGTCCGGAGGTGGGACAAGGAAACCGATGGATTGGTAGGTAAGGTTTCGAACGGGGATCAGAGTCATGTACAGAAGAATGATTTCGGTCACAACGGCTGATAGAAGGAGGAATGTCATACAGCATGGTTTGGTGCACCACGAACGCAGCTCGATCGAATGCATCGCGAACAAGTGTTGGGGAGGTGTTCGAAACCTGCATTGTTTCTCTCTTTGAGAAATCGAAATAACTCAAGGAAGCAATGATGTCGGCGGCGGCAGTCGCAAATGGTACGAGCGTCTACACACAGTTCGCCACGACGGTGGATTGGACATGGGACCAACTCCCGGTCTCGAGGTTTGATGGTGGAGTTTCGTTTCGTAATGGAGGGTGCATGGCCTGTGGCACATCTATAACAACTAGCAGTGGCTTCGTGGAATACGATAGAATGTCACCTTCTTCTTTGCTTCCTCTCGTACAGCGGCCAGAGCTCTGTCGTGGTTCTTTTCCACTGCCCGGTGACTGGCCTCGGCTTCCATGAACCGTCGCTCGGCGTGCGTCTGCCGTGGAGTATTGAGAATAGAACAGTTGCACATACCAAACCACTCGATGCAGCTGATCCCTACCAAATACCGGCTAAGTCATGAAGATTATATCCATGTGTCGCTAAATAACATCATTCGAACCGTTAAATTCGAGCGAGCGGAGTTCACGCCACTTCTAGGTCAGTACGAGCCGCATGGCTCCACCGTTGACCATTCACTGAAGAAGGGAAACGCGCGCGTACTGTACCTCTATCTCTCTCAGAGCGGCGACCTTTTCCTTGTCCTTTGACTCCAGGGCTTCCCTCATCCGTCGCCTCGCCTCTTCGGCAAACCTGCGATTTGCAGACCGAAGACAACCGAAAAAAGTACCTCGAGGTTCCGAAGCAACCCACACACGGACGGGATGGGTTTCTTACAGGTAATTGCTCGGAATAGACCGACGCACAACATCCTCACGAAAAATCTGGAAACGGGGCCAACGAATCAAACGACTGGTGGGCGCAATTTGCATGCCAAGGACGTCTCCCACACTTTCTACAGTTTTCCCAAACAACCCATGGAACTCCCATGGGTGACTCGTGGGTGACCCATGGGCCGCCCGTGGGCACCCCGTTAGGCCCATGGGCTTGCTCATGCGTAGCCCGTGGGCAGCCCATGGGTGGCCCATAGGCAACCCATGGGAAGTCCATGGGCAGCCCATGGGCGGCCAATGAGAGCCCTTCAGCCGAACCAGTGTTCCCTAAATAATAAGTTATCCGCGTTGGAACGGGCACTATAGCGGATAATAGCCCTAACGCTAACCCCACCCCAAGCCCAAGCCCACAAGATACGTGCTAGGTTGGCCCTGGTGGCTAAGTTCTAAGTTGATGTGCTGGTGGCTAAATTCTAGGTTGACATGCCGGTGGCAAAGTGCTAGGTTGAAGTGCCCACGGTGGGCATTTCATGGCCTGCCCATGAAGTGCCCATGGCCGGCCCATGGGTGACCCATGGGTGACCCATGGGTGTCCCATGGGCGGTTCAGCAAAACTGTCAGTAGACTAGTGTGGGAAATTGTGCCAAGGTAAATAGGTTGCGATACAGCGCATGAAGTATTTTCCTGAAACAAAACGGTCTTGCTCGGAACAGTGTCCTTGGCTTTGCAGTGTTTCGCTGACAGCCCCCTCCGTACATCACGTTGGGTCAGTTCTGTATCTCAAATGTTTGAATCCATTCAAACCATGACGATTCCTCCCCCTTGAAGCCGGATCGCCTGTACGCAGCTTCGAAGCTAGGGTATGTGATATATCCACAATGTGTCGGCACCCCTAACTACACAAATAACACACGTTTCGGCATCAAAACCTCCTATGTGTTCGCATGCTTTCACGATGATGATCGTCCCTTCTTTGAGGTTGACGTGCTTTTTCGGCCAATGCAGTACAAGGACTATGGTCCTCAAGAATTTACGAATTCGATACCTTCTTTGTTCTTGTTCCGTGAACGGCTCCCTGTTCTGACCAACAAAGATACGGCAGTGCTATATCCTGCAGACTCACTCTTTCTCCCGGCGATTAGCGGCCACGAGCTGCCCCTGTGCTGCTTTCCACCTCGCGTTGGCAATCTCCAGCTCCTCCTCCAACCGTTGAACACTCTCCGCTGCCCGCCGACCGTCATCTTCCAATTTTGCCTGTGCCTTGGCGGCTTCCTACGGAATGTGCATGTAGTCTTAAATATAACGAATTTTTGTTTGCCACCCGTTTGTGGGGCTTGCTTAGAACACGCTCATGACACACGCTAGCCAGGTGCAGTTATTGATGCCAGCATACTTGAGAGAGCGGAGAGATACACGCGTTTGTGTCACTGCGCGTATCGCAGGCCTGTCCGAGAACTTCTAGGCGGAATTTTTTGTTTCAGGCCGGGGGGTGTATACTGAAACGTCCAAAAACTAAGTCGAGCCACGAAGGGAGCATCATCAGCGTCTTGAAGATCTACCAGTACCATCATACCTCAAAGACGACAAGTCACGCCATCCCCTTGACAAAGACGAGACAAGCGAAGTCGTCTGAGTCGGCGCTAACATACGTTCTTCGAAAGTGTTTCCTGTATATCCCCCTCTTTACCTGGGCGTCGTGTTCGGCCTTCTCTACCGCCTCCTCGGCGTCGATCACTCGGGCTCGAGCGCTCGTTGATTCACTCGACAGCTTTGCGTTTGCCTGGCTCAGCTGTACCAGTCGCTGCGTCACGTAGAACGACAGGGGTTTTGGGAGCCAGCGGTTGCACAATATTTAGCAGGGGAAGAACGATTTGGCCTCTTGTGAGAGGGTCGAAGGGGAGAAATGAAGAGTACCCGTTCTCTCACGGACCCTTTTAGAAAAAAAAAATGCTCCTTGAAGGCCAAATGCACGCCGTGAGCGCCGCGATACAACGCCGGGTCATTGTATGCCGGAGAAGGTGTTCTGCGCAGACGGTACTATAGCGCGGCCGGAGCACAACAATAGGGTCGTTCACAAACGCGAACAGGATACACGACGTTACTTGCATAGTTCGCGGACAATACTTGTCGGCTTCTTGGCTCGAAATAATGACCGCACCACCTGTGCACTCGCAGTCAGGAAAACCGTTGCGTACCAGGCTTCTAGCTTGATTCTAGAATGGACGCATGCAAGAAAAACTCGGCATGGTCAAGTACTGTACTTCGTTTAGCATGCCCGCCACACACTAGGCATGCTCTAACCTGTGCGCTTTCCCTATCTCTGGCCTTTGCTGCCTCTGTCGTTTGTTCCAAAGTACGCCGTAAGGTGGTCAGCTCCGACCTATTCCATGCCGACAAGGCGGAGCGGGCGAGGGGATACCAGTACAAGTTGATTCATTCGTTGCTGCCATCTCGTTGTGGTCGCATTGCTATTATCGCGCATTCTCTCCCCAACGTTTCAAGGCAAAGAGCAGAAGTTCAGTTGTCACAAGTTAACCCGAAAGAATGGTCGAGTTTATGAAATCAATGGGTTCAGAGCCCCCAAGGTATATGTAGCGTATGCATGGTTTATCCACGTCTTATTTCCCAGCAGGTCACCCGATGTATTATGGCCTGTTCTCGTCGGATGGCGGGCAGGCACGGAGACATCGTCCACCAGTAGATACAACTTTTGCCAAAGACCACCGATGCCTGGCAGCCTGCCATATGCCAACGAAAGCTGCTGGACAGACGAAACACCATATATTGATAGGCTTCGCACAAACGAAACAGATCTTGATGCATGAGGACGGTTGTTCCCGGAAAACGGTCTTGTTCAACCCCGGTCATGAGGTGGTACAAGCAGACTAGATGAGATTCTAATGCCCACGCGTACTTGGTCATCATGGAAAGAGAGAAAACTGCACCTTAATGCCTCGATCCGCTCGTCCTGCATAGCTGTCCCACGCCTCGCTTCTCCAAGTTCGTCCAGCGTCTGACATTGCAGGAAGTGTTCAATATGTCAGCAGGTGCGGCACGTATTTTCCTGTGCAATCGCCAGTGAATAACGAGTCTACATCATGCAGTGTATATGCGCGACTAATAGCACGAGTTTCAAATGGCGAGACATACCAGTCGCAACAGGCTAGAAAGGCATTTTATCAAGCCACCAGCAGGGATAGCATCAAACTTCCAGCACGACGGTCCGAGACACCCCACTCGACCAGTATTTATTTTCGGAATCGATCATGGATGGGCTACTAAAGGACATGATCTCGTACCATCCTCTGCCCGTACTTCCGTCCTATTGAGGACACGTTGACCTCGGCATCACCGTCCACACCCCTCGAAAACGTCTTTCGTGATGCACAGATTGGCAAGGTTATTGGAGTTCAATTCCATCCACGCAGAACTCACCTTCTTTCTGCTCAATTCGGCGGCTAGTGTGGCGGATTCTCCTTCCTTCAACCTGTTTTCTGCTAGTTCGAGCCGATCCCTATACCGTTCAGCATCTGCTGTCGCTTCCTGCAGTGATTTGGGGACAACGTCCGGGCGTATCGTTTTGGGAGAGACGAGGACGAGACACAGGAACGGTAGCAATTGTTCTGGCATGCCTCGTGTCCTGTACCAACGTGCTGTACCAAAGAAACCTTCGTCTCGGTCGATACCATCGGGGAGCTTTGAGGGGGAGGGCGGAATATGCCTAAAGAGTTCTATGACATCCGAATCGGCCCTCAGATGGAGGCAAGGGCTCCTCCTTCGACGGCAGGTCTGTTATTTGCCGGTGTAATTCCTCCTTCGTCAACCTCCCGTAACTTCTTCGAAAACTCCAACTTGCCTTGTGCGCCCTCACTCGTTCTTGCACGTCGAGCACCAAATCGTGTTTTTCTCGCTCGAGCAGGTCCAGCTTTAATGTGTTGGGTTGGTGTGGTCGGGCATGAGCGCGCGTGTGCAACGCGCACAATGGAAAGACAATAAGGCAACAGGCAGCCACGACAGACATCCGATTTATGCGCTCCTTGGTTGTATTATTCTGATTGCAATATTCTCTACCTCATTGTTGATTATGTCAACCTTCCAATCAGCGTTAAATTGCGCGTCCGCGTCCATGTGTACGCCAACAATGGAATGCCGCGATACGAGTCATACGATGACCAGTCTGTACAGTAGAACTCTCGTGTTGGTAAACTGTGGGAACGCCAGCCTCAGTGAAGCACCAGGCCAAGTTTGTGTTAGCCTATAAGAGCGGGCGCTCCATTCCAAAACAGCACGCGTTTGCAAGGCAAACGAGAGCTATAAAAGAAAGCTGCAAGCGATGGTCCCTCGAGATTGATCTAAGCAGCCCGCAGTTAACCCTCGTCGTGGAACAGGCTGGAGCCGACAGAGTACCTCTCCTCGTTGCCGGTCGAACTCCGCTGTCTTGGCGTGCGCCTCGGCAGATGACTTGCTCAACGCCTGTTTCAATAACTCCTTGTCCCTGCGAGAAGAAAGAAACCACTTGGTCGGACATTTGCATGATCCACGTGGTCACTTCGGGCGGATGGTTGCACACAAACAGAAACCACATTATCTCCTCTCAGGGCAACTGGCGGCTGGAATAAAAACGCATTAGTACCACTGCTTGTCGGTGTTACGCGGCACCCCCACGCAGCAGACGTTTACCTATGCAAACCTCGTGGTGTGTCCGGTCACGAAGAGTTCCACACCCTGCCAACATTCAAGACTACACGTGAAATCAATACTTCCGGGGAAATGAACCCTATCGCTGCATGCATAGTGTGCCTCGGATAAGTGTGTTTACTCCTAGGGCAACCGTACCATGCTGCTTTGATGATGCGTCGAAGTGGCGGCCGCACCAAAGCGGAAAGAAAGACACACAGACAGCGCCTTCGGCACCACCAAGAAACCCTATCGTTCGAGGTACCTGCCCGAAGCGGCGAGTCTAGCCTCGGTCGCCGCCAAAGCCTCCCTGACACGTTGAACATCCCCCTCCTTCAGCCCCACCTCATGCGCCAAGGCCTCAGCTCGCTTGCCACTAGACTCGCCGGCAGCCTTGGCCTCTTCGAGGTCAGTGGAAAGGCGCTGCAACAGCGCGTTGAGCTCTCTGGTGAGGTGAAGCAGTGGACGAGTGGTGGGGTGAGGACGGGGCAAATGAGCAGAGAGGGCCTGTGAGAGAACTTCGGTGGTGGACTCATGGAGTTATGGACTAGATGTCGTTCACGATCAGAGGTAGACTTACGATGTACTTGTCCCTATTGTGCTTTTCGGGTGACCATCTGTCTACATCTACATTTTCGGCGGCCTGTTTCTCATTTGTACTGAGTTGAGAGAGGCGGTTGACGCGTATTGAAGGCTTGTTTCAAGTGTTCGGTGCTCCGCAACTGTTGTACATAGATGCCGAGAGAGCGATGGAGGAACTACCTCTGAGAGTACCCGTCCTCCCTTACCCAGCGGTTAGAGATTCGTCTATTGCTTGACTGAGCCCCGAGGCATAGTGGTTTGCACAAGCTTGAAGGTTGTACTTCCTTCCCAAGTTGGTGTCGGGGAGTCTTCTTCCAGCGAAAGACGCAAGTCTCAAGGCACTCAAACTTCAAGTAGCACGAACTTATGCCATGCTGTTTGGGCATGCCCGTCGGTTGTCCGTTTTAGGCATCAGAGAGGAGGTATCGAGAGCGATGGGCATCCGAGCAGGAGAAGAACGGTTGGCAAAGAGCGGTTGTGCATCAGCTATGCATCCCCACCTATTTGTGGCGTTGAGCTTGTCACTACCGCTGCGGTGCACCCCTTCGCTCTCCTTGAGACGGTTGATTTCCGCCGTAAGGGTCAAATTCTTCGTCTTTTCCTCCTTGGACACCTGCGTCACGAAGGGAGAAACAACGGCACGGGGAGAAGGAGAATATCCCGTGCCTTCACCAAGTGTAGGTGCAACACCCTTTGGCTTGATACGGAGCCGTTTTGAAACCAGCTTGAATATTGGAGCTGTTGTTCTCCACGAAATGAGTACGTCATCAACGGAGCGGACGACAGCCGAGATACATGTCGAAAGGCAGGCGACAAGCCTCCCGTAACTTACTATCGGCGCACCCGGCGTGGAAACCTACTGAGCATCCCCCCGACAGAGAAATGGCGAACACCAAGACCAGCGCCGGGTAACGAATGGCGCATGCCGGCTCGGGTCAGCTCACCCTCGAGTTCTACTTCAGCAAAGCAAGCTGACACAACAGCATCAACTACTCCTTGGCGCCCCACACTTGACCTGTAGACCAGCTACCTGAACCAACTTCTCAAGCTCAGCGGACACCCGCTCTCTTTCTTCAGTTTCTTTCCTCAGCCTCTTGTCTGCGTCCTTGGCCTTCGCAATGGTTGACGAACACGCCTCCTGGGATTTCCGGTACCGGCCCTCCGCCCGGGAGAGGTCTACGCGAGACGGTTTCACAGTAGGGAGTAGATGGAGTAGCCCGGCATGCAAGGAAAAAGTTTGAATCGAGGTGAAACTCCATATCGACCGCTTGATTGCTCCGCCCAGCAACCCTACAGCTACTCCAAGGCCTTGTCCTTCAAGGGCCTAGGTTGAGGTCGATGTGGCGTCCACGGGTGAAAACTCTATGTGTTACGTACGTTCCTAGCATGAAGACTTCGTTTCCAATGAATGGAATATCTGCATTGACTGCTCGTAGAACGGCATCTCCCTTTAGTCTTGTCGCCCAGCCCGCCCACCTGCTGCCAGTTTGTCTTGTGAGGTCTTGGCACCGTCTAGCTCTCGCTGGACAGCCCCCATTTCGCCATGGAGGCCCGCCATTGCCTCGTGGAGAGCGCTGACCTCGGCTGTCATTGATTCCAGCCTGGTCGTTGTTTGTCCCCAACCGTTGTGGGAGCACGGTTGGAAGACGTGTACGCCATAACAGTAATGCATTTTCTGTGTCTGCAGCGACCGGCACTGATGGTGTATTGCAACGAGGCGCTGACGCCCACGCACATGAAGGCGAAGTGTTATCCGTTTCATCGTACAAGCTCCCCCTTCGAAGAGCATACTGGCCATTCCTACCCAGGCCTGTAAAGGGCTCCTAGCATTGGGCTTGTTGTTGTACTTCATCAGAATGAACGTGTTACCTTGTTGTCTATCTTTCTTCATCGAACGCGACGACGGTGTGTCTAGCAGGCACGCTCGCACCTCAACTCCCCTGCGTTGGCTCTCTGCTGCCATGTTGCGGCGTCCTTCTCCGCAGAGCTAGACTTATCACGGAGCCTTTCAGCGAGGGGATAGCAAACGAAGACAGCAAACATTACTTTCTGGTCAACCGACATCGTTGGTGTGGGCGATGACCCGTGCATCTCGCCGAACCGACTATCGGGGTAGCTCAAAGCTGGTCATGCAAATCCGGAAGGTAAGCCAGGCAGGAGACTGTTGGTTTCCCCTTGACATTCTTCTATGTACGAATGTGAAAACAGCGTTGGGGTGCACGTGGACAATCCACACCTCCAGGCAGACAGTACAATGAGTACTAGTCTACAGTAGTGGCAAGTACCCACCCACTAAGTGGAATCCCAGCGTTCGAATTCTGTGTCTGACGACACCATGACATACTCTTGATCTCTTATGTACCTGGAAATTTCTTTGTCCGCGGCAGCAGCAGCTCTTTCCCCCTCTCGTTGGGTATGTGTGCAGGTATTTTCAGCAATCTTCACTGCGCGCTCTAGACGTTCCACCTGTAATGCGTAGGGGGAAATGCACATTTGATGTTGTGATGCGCGTGCCCCTGGCCACGGCGATGGGGGCTTCACGCGTAAGGTTGTCGCAGTTGCTCGCAGTTGCGCGTGATGGGTGAACCCAAAAAGCACTGCACGTAGAAAATTGGTAGTCGAAACAGATATTCTGCCGGCGCGTCGCAGGCACACGACCTCACTGGCAGCAAGTGTTTATCTCCAAAAATTTGACTTTCGCACGATCAATCTTCCATAGCCCCCACCGTGTTGACAAGCTCAAAGACATTGTGACGCCCACATTGTTCCCAAGTAGAAACCCTCATCATGAACTAACTATTTTCTCCGACGGACTCCGAACGTAAAGTCCAACTCCATCTGTAGGTCACAGCCGGTACTTGCAGTACTCTACGCATCATACCTCGTTTTGAAGAGCTGACTCTCTGTCTGCCTGCGCCTGATTTAGGCTGTCTCTCCTCTCCTTGTCCGCCCTCGCCTCCTCAGTCACCCTCCACAAGTCGGCACGCGCTTCCTTGCGTTCGTCAAAGCGATGCTTCACGGTGCGGATGATGGTGTCGTTGTCGGATACCGAGGACAGGGCCGAAGCCAGTCTGCATCACATGTCGAGCCATCGTGGCCGAGTGTGTGGGCAAGAGAGAACAAAAAAGAAGAATGAACAAGGTTACACTAGCCTTTGCGTATCGGGGTCTTCGTTGCTTCTCCATTTTTCGCATTTTCAAGCCATCTCACCTGCAGCCAATGCTTGCACATCGCTGTACGAAGAAGATCTTGGCGGAAACGCATCGTTGACCAAAGGATATTTTTCATTTTCTGGTCTTCGCTTTAAATCACTGCTCACAGCACCTGCGCCATATACTCCAACCCGTGGTCACACAGAAGGGTTCCCCTCCCTTAGGCCCCCTACCTGCAGTACTCGTTCGGAATATGTAGCGAAGAGTGCGCAGCACTCTCTTTCCTCTGTGCACCAATACTGCTGGCCAGAGGGGCAGGTTGGGCACCAACCACAACCTGGTGGGGGAGGTTGGTAGACCGAACTCGACCTTCAACCCATTTGTTCTTCAGGCTTGCAGCCCGCCGTGTTGATTGGGAGAACGCCACTATCTAAGATGCGGGGTAATGTTCACACTTTGGGTTGCAACATCCCGCAACCTCCTCCCCCAGGTTGTAGTTGGTGCCCCAACCTACCCACAACGCATCTGGCCACCAGTGAACGGTTGATGGGCCGATATATTGTCGTGGAAACCCGCTACTATAAATAGTTTATGTAGATCAACGGTATTGCAAAGTAAACGCACTGATCCCTACATGTACATAGCATAGAGAGCCCTTTCATCATATCCCACGGAATTTTGCGGCTGTCCTTTTCGCTACTTGTTGTATGCACACAGCAGTCACATGTAGTCACCTGGTCAAAGCTTCCCGGACGTCATTTTGAACCGCTTGCCCTTGCTGAAGCTTCGTGACAACATCTTCGTCCGGGAGAAGGCTTTCTTGATCTCCTTTTGCAGGTTCTGAGGGTGGTGCCCTGGTGTCATCCATAGGCCTCGAAGTGCGGAGGTAGCGTGAGCACGAAGCTACAGGGTAAACCCGTAGGACAGCATTGTTGTCCGTCCAGCTGGTTCCGACGTCACTGAATCCCCATGAGGACTTTCACACGCTCCATTAGACCCGGTCAGCAGGGATCACTGAGACTTCGAGGGCAAAGACTCAAAACAATCAACGCCTGCGTTGATGTTAGAAAGGGAGATCTACGCATCGTACGATCTTTTCCTTCAGCCCTTTGGTCCGTTTCGTCATCCTCGCGAACCGGAATAAGTTAGGCCGCATTAGGCCGCATGCGGCTCAACGTTTCGGGGAACCACGGCGCCACGGCCCCAGGCACCCCCACCTCACAAGGAGCTGCTGCCCTCGTCCTGGAATTGCGTATCAAAGAAACCCGACATTCAGTGTTGTTTTGTTATTGTTGTCTGGGCGCATACCCCGTTTCGTGAGCTGTGTATCTACATGCTGCTGCTTTACCTCATCTCCGCCTCTCTCAGGATGTTACTCGTGCGCCCTAGGTGTAAAACGAGTTTCTTTTACCACACGCATGTCCACTCTCCAACGTAGTGTCTTGTGCGTTGTAGGATATCACTCGCAAGCTTTCCGTCATGAAGCCAATTATCCCGTGTTTGTGGAGAGAGCATAAAGACATCGGTACCACATGAAGACCGAAATTGATCCTGCTGCTGTGAGGCTACCCAAGAACGTTGCTTACCAGTAGAGCGCTACTGGGCCTGGTGCATGTTGCTAGCTGCTCTTTGCCCAGGAGGCCCTAAACGAATTCACACTGGCTTTGGTTTTTATGTCTTTGTACTTGCCGATGAATCGCATAAAGCGTAGCCACCTCAAGCGCTGTAGCAGGAACGAAAAGTTCGGGGTGCGCAACCGTTGTTGAACCCTGGCGCCGAATCATCTGCTGGAAATTTCACACGCGAAAACCTTCGCTGGACGCGATTTCGTTTTAGGATTGGCACAACCACCGACAAACAATAATCAAATCCTGAAAACTTGGAAACTTGGGGACTTACATAATTTCGGAACGAGGATTGTTTCTAGCTTAGCCGCTATCTCGGCCACAAACAACAATTTTCATTTTACAAGCTAACCAAGGAACGGCAGAGAGATTCAACACCCCACAGTACGCTATGTACTCTATACATCGAGGTGCGATGACTGCCTGCCTATATGGCGACACACACGTGGACGCCATTGGACAAATTCCCAGCTCCAGTTGCGCCCAAAGCAAGTACTGCACCTAGCCGACCTCGGGAAAAATCGACCAGTTGCTGGTGCACTTGTTATGAATCCGTCTGGAGACGGTCTACGAGACCCACAACTTGCAAGGCACAGGCACCGCACCAACCCCTCTACACTTACACCATGTTCGGTCAGCGACGGAACTCATTCATCAATCCCGTTCCTAGAAGCTCTTGAGTGGCCTGTATTAGTAGGCAACAGGCGGGGAGGGCGCAATGGTTTGGTCGTCAGGAACGGACAGGACGAATTCGCTTGTGAGAGCGGCATGACGAGCATCAGCGTTAGTGGGAGTCCATGGAAAGAGACCACAGCAATTCACAATAAAAGAGAAGCGCTGTACATGGTAAATAGACAAGCTTCAATACATGGGCTGCAATCCATTTACCCTTCGATCGAATCACCCAAGAATTAACGACTCCAACAGGTGGTTCGGGACGGCACTTCATCTTGCCGCGATACGCCGGGTACGCACATGTTGCACTCGCAACTACATCCCAACACATGCTTGTGTTAACGACGATGCTTGCGGCACAGGTAGACAAAAAACGTGCACGGCGGGACTGACTAGCACGAGCGTTTTTGTTAGGCTATCCTCTTTGGTCACCTGGCATAAATGTAAAGCTCGCCGGCCTTGTCTTCCATCACTCTCAAGGTGTCGTCGATGTACACTACTGTTTGCTTGGTAACCGGCACGTTCCCCATAACCTGTCAAAATACGATCATCAGCAAAGCACCAACTAAAAGTGGCATCAACGTACATATGCATATCGGGAACAAGGATGCACTACAAAATTGAGTGCACCAACAACCATAATACGACCACCACTACAACATAAATGGTCAACTTGGACGATGCGGCATCAGGAGGAATCAGCACCAACAGCACGATCCCACTACATGCACATTACCACAACCACAACCTCCAGACGGCAAAAAGGGAGACACGGTTGGTTCAAATGACACGAGAACAAACGCGTGGGTGGCATGGGAAAGGTGTAGGTCAGGGCTGCTTTCGTGGACTGGGAACCACCAAAAACGTAAGTACCATGGTTGACAGCGCCCTCTCGATTCAATTCACCCTCGAACCAGCAAGCGTTGACCGAACTGCAACTGGTCCAATCTAACCAGGCACGAGGGATCTCAGTCGTGGAGAGACTTCATTCAGCACTCCGGCGGGTCGTTCTTTATCCTGACCTTCTTGGTCACCTCCCCCGTCGGAAATTCCATGCCCTCAAAGAGGGGGCCCGCGATGGGAAGCAGCGGTACGTCCTCAACTGCCTTGAGCTTTGTCGACTCCACAATCAGCTGTGGGCGGGCGTCGAAACCATGGGAGGGATGTAACATTGTGGAAAACAACTAAATAGAGATAACGAGGGTGCCACATGTCATGACCCCCCGTGGAGGGTCTTGAGGCCAACCGAGCGTCAACGTGCAGTTTGGTCCGTGAACATGCAGCTCCCTCCGAGGGTACGCACCAAATGAGACGCATCACCAGCAACACCTCACAGCATATCGGCATGTCGGCTACTAGGTTTCTGCTGCGGTATGGTATCAAAGCGCGAACCTAACCGCAGTCGTCAACCACATTCATGTCCTGGAACGCCATCAACTACGGCCACACGGGGACATCTGGAAACGAGCACTACGCGATACTAACCGCATCGCAAGATATTCAACATGGGCAAACACGCCTTGACTCTCCGAGTCGAAGAGATAGGCATAGACATTGACATAGACATAGACATAGACATAAATGTAGACATATACAAAGAAATAGATATAGAAATCGACATAGACATGGACAGACAAAAACACAGACACAGACATAGGCAAAGACATAGGCATAGACATAGACATATAAATGGACACAGCATGGACACATGCATACAACACAATCAAGAAAAAAAAAACACAACAACACAAGCTACTTCCGCACGCGTGCTCACGGACCTGAACCACTTCATTGTTGTCCCCCGCAAGAGAACACTTGGCCTTAGTGGCGATGCATCCCCCGAACGTCGGCAGGAGCTTCCAGAAACCCACCAGCGGCACGGATGTCAGCGGCAGAATTATCAAATCCACCTTCAGGCACAGAAGAGGGTAGGCTCAGAAGAGTCAGATGCGCGGAAAATAGAACGTGAGCGGGAGTGCGGTTCGGGGCGTACGCAAAATGTCAGGAAACACAAGGCTGTCATATTCTAGGAGGAAAGGCAGTGGTGATAGCAATGGCACGGGTTTTGCGTTCTGTCAACAGACGCAGGCTACACAGGAATGAGCAGGATTTGCTTGCCTCCGGACAGCTATGGTAGGCGCCACGAATGGACAACCTCTGCGCCAAGCCAACGAGCAGAGGATCAAAGACTGCTAAGGAGTACGGGGTATTGTATTTTACTACTCCCCCGCCCCCCCTCGGTGTTTGCCATCGGGATTGGGTTTTCGTCGCTTGGCAACGACGTTGTAAAACAAGCCAATTCACTTCGTGAACTCGGCAACCAGGTTACCGGGGTTTTTTTTTACCTCCGGTTTTTTTTTTGGCGGTAACCATAATGGTGGTCGAGTAGATCATGTTGTGCGGGGTGGAGAACCCTCACTCCGCGCAAGGGGGATGATCGCACCACGTTGTGTTAAAATGGTCAAGCACCCTCGAGGCAGTTACACAGTGCTTACAACTGTCTCTGGAAGTGAAAGCACCAGAAAATAAATTAATTCATACGCAGCTGTCATCCGTACGCAAGGAAGTAAGCACAAGATGCCGAACACCCTTAGCAGGATGCAGCGCACCCTTCATGCGACTCGCCGAATATCTCACGGCGCTTCGCGCTTGGTGATGTGAGAGCCTGGTCCGGTGAGAACCCGGCGTGCTCCGTCCCGGCTTTGTAGGGATGCGAGGTCAATGGTCTAACGACTACGGCATGCACGACTATGAGTACACCCCCCCTCCCCCCCAAGACCGAAAGCCCAACAAGCGTCCCGACGTTGCACAACTGCGTGAGTGTACCAAGTGCGCCTGCCTTACCGATCGTAACACACCCGTGAATGCTGCGCTACCAGTACCAAACGACTTCAGCGTACGCCAACTTCACGCGCTCGGCTATGCGCTGATCCCGCTAAACGGGCGAGGAAACAAGCACCGGACACCCACCACCGTACACTCCATCGGACGCAGTAGTGGCAACAACCCAACACAAACGGTGGAGAGCGCACAACTCGTGCGAGGTCTGGTTGTTCTCCCACAGTCTCACCTCCGACTCCAAGGAGCCGCTCCCGCCAGACATGTCGGTGTTGTCCTCGACTACTCCCGCTTTGTCGCTCCCCTCGACCGCACCTGCTGCCGCTGCTTCTGCTTCGGCTGCCGGTGTGGCGGTCGCATCCCTCCCTTCTATGCTCGGCGGGACCGAATCGATGAGGTCCAAGGTCTACAAGGGCACAGTAGATAGAGGTATCGGTGTCGTTGTGGAAAATCGGTCATGTCCGACGGAAGCGTGGGGAGGGGGCGGGAAGGAAAAAGTTGTGAGTCAAACAAGGGCACGAGCACACAATTCGAATATAGAGGAGTTGGTACAATTTGAAGGCCCTACGGGCAGAAAGAACATCAAGGGTAGTTCGAGCAGCGCGCTGAATGGATGGCGTTTGTACCGTCTACGTTATCTCGCGCCTGGCTGGCAGCATTTCGAACGACCTGTCCGCTTGGTGACGCGGCCGGTGGGCCCAGAAAGACAAATAGCGGGAAACGAGGTGCAAGGGAGGCCGAGGGGTACGTTCTCAGGATCTCGAGCACACATCCTATCTACACAGGAAACATCTCCCCGAACCGCCTCGTCCGTCTGTACCTGTGTGACTCGGCCGATTTTGCTAGCACCCCAAGATCCGGTCTGAAGCTGGTGGAGCTTGAAGAACAAGTTGGACTTTTCGGGATCGTCGTAGCCGGCCTCCACCTAAAGTACATGTACGTGTTGCGATACGCGTGATAGACATACGTCAGCCGCGGAACTGAACCTGTTGGTCTGGAGCCGGAGTTGCATGCACTCTTCGTCCCTCGCTGTAACGCGAACCTACATCAATTTCTGTCTGTGAAAGTGCACTGGAAAGGGAGACGAACCAGCCATTCGAGGTTGAACAAGGTGACAAGTACAGTACAAAGGACACCATAAAGAGGCGGTTCTTGGGGTGCAAAATTTTCGTCGTCCACCGACGGAGACGCAGCCATACCTCTCACCGGGGGTCACACTTGGTGCATCATCACTACCACACTACCACATCATGGCATGGCATCAGGACAAATGACACAACTTGTAGATGGCCGATTGACCTTGGAGGAAAGCGAGGAACGCCTCGGTCCCTTTTCCCTCCGTACTTTGTACATTAGTCTATGTCCTTTTCCTTTTCCTTCCTGCCTCAACCCTCTCCCGTCACCCCCTTCGAGCCCTCACCATTTGGAAGAAAGGGGATGCGCGGAAAAGCTCGACCGTGGTGTAAACCAACTCCCAGCGGCCGCTGAGCTCCGTAGCGGTGAGCGGCTTGTTGACTGGGTCTAGCTGCGCGAGCGATTCCACCAGGAGCCGCATGTCGTCCTTGGTCCCCAAGTAGGCGTGCGATACGCCTGCAACGTGCGAACGCGAGGGTCGGGGCGAAGGGCGCAAGGCAGACAAAGAGTCTCTTGTCACGTTTGTGCTCTGATTTATGCTACGGTAGGCGTGGTTCAAGCAGCTATAACAAGCCCTGGCAGTGAGATCCAAGCGTGTTGATTTTCCAGTGGGTCTCATCACCAATAGGTAGATTTTAGTCACATGATCAGCATTGCCCTGCACAACAGTGCGGCGGCTAGTTGTGTGCAAAGAAAAAGTGTAGAAAAGAAGAAAACAGTGTTCGGGTTTACACAGTTTACGCATGACGTGTGCAGGGCCTTGCGCAGGGAATTCTAATTGTTGAATTGTTTCCCCTTCCAGTTACTCCCCGCTGCTGTGCGCTGTGTGTGTATCAAGCACACACTCTTACCATGGCCTTGTGGCGCGATTCGAGTCTTGCACGCCGCGATGAAGGTGGTGGGGAAATCAGGCTATTTTCCCCACCGGTGGCGCACATAGGTCATGTCCAATTTTGATTGTGTGCCCACAGGGTACGGAAGCACCCATGTAACCTGATTCACTCCGGCTTCACGGTGGGTCCCACGATAGCAACGCAATGCACCAACACACTTCCATGACCCACTACATACTTGTTGTATTGTTGTAGAGCGACAGGCAGCAGTGACCCACTACAGGAGTATTGTTGAAGAAAAGCCTGTCTACAAGAAGAGAGAAGGCAGTGTTCGGTTTCCACTGCACGTGTTCGGGGCTGTGCACAGGGGTTACTTGCCACCCCCACCCTCCCTCAGCTGGTCCGGTGGGAGCCCAGCGTGCTCCGTCCCGACTTTGTAGGGATGCGAGGTCAATGGTCTAACGACTACGGCATGCACGACTATGAGTATACCTCCCCCCCCTCAGCTGTTGCCCGCTCGCTGCTGCAACTGTGCTGCTTCGATTCGAGTCTTGCAGGGCGAGATGCGCGTGACGGGGCAAGTCCGGCTATTTTTCCCGCTAGTGTTTCCCCCACCCGCCTTGGCAGCACCTAACCTCGACTGTTTCGGGATTACGATGACATGCGATGGGTCTCACGGTAGACATAGCCCTGGGTCGTACGTTGCAAGAAATGTTTGTGTCCAGTAACTCGAGTCTGCAGGGGGCGAGGTCCAGGTGCTTGGGTAAGTAAGGCTTCTGTACCCCACCACCCCATCGGTGGGGTAGAAAATACTTCAATGCCTCCCCCGGTGCGGGTGTACCGTGTGAAAAATTAGCCGTAGCTGCCCAACCAAAGAACAAAATAGCAGGGATGTTCACGGTGCGGCTTTTCTCGACGGTGCGATGCGGTGCGGTGCGGCTTAACATTTGGAGATGAAAAAAACCACACCGCATCGCACCGCACCGCACCGCACCGTCAAATACCGAGATGCACAAAAACCGCACCGCACCGCACCGTGGTACGACAAAATCGCACCGCACCGCACCGTCATATTTCGAGATTAAAAAAAACGCACCGCACCGCACCGCACCGTACCGCACCGCACCGCACCGTAAGGATTCATACCTAATCGTAGTTGCGGTTTTAATACGGTGCGGTTTGCCCCACCCCGTAGCAAAAACCGCAATACACCGCGAAAAAATCCGCAGTAAACCGCGGAAAAAAACGCAAGTAAGGCACGGTTTCGTCGTGCAGACACACACACCAGGAACATTGAACATTGATTTAGTATTTTTTAACCAGCAAACACGCAACACCGTGTTCCAACACCACACACCCTGCCACAAACACACCGCCGCTGCGATACGCTCCGTGCACAACTCCGCCCGGCTATGATGGAGTCACCCCCCGACGATGGCGACCAGCCTCTTGTAGAGGTGGTCGCCACGCGTCAATCTCCTTCTCCCGGTGGTTCTACCACTGCTCTGCTGGTGCTGCAGATGCCGCGCATACTGGGGGCACCCCGAAGACACTTCGCAGCGTGCAACGCACCATCGTCAACGCATTCGTGGGTTGTAGTTCGTGGCAGGCATGAGCCGCCTGCCTGGTGGTGCTGCCAGATTTTTTCTTCATATTTTCTAGGATGTTCATTCACATATTCGAATACATATTCCAACAACAACAACAGTAGTGTTATGAAGAGTAGAAGCATCGAGGAATGTAGCTCGTGTTGTAGGAACTATGGTGACTGGGAAAATGAATTAAATGATCAGTAGCTTCTCCCTTCTCTGGGGTTTTCGGGTTTTCTGACCGCAAGCCGCGGGATCTGTCGTGCCGGTCTCATTTCAATGGACTAAACCTAACGTATTCCACGAAAAAAATAATAATCATGGAGACCCCGTCATTTTGTCACGGACAACCGAATTCTCCGCGATGTTCTTCGACGGTGCACCGTCGACAAGGGCCGAGGTTCGCGCGGATTTTGGCACGGGGTAGAAAAAACCGCAGTCATTGAGAAAAACCGTGCGACGGTGAACAGCACCCCACCGCACCGTCAAATTCCGAGATG
This sequence comes from Ectocarpus sp. CCAP 1310/34, assembly GCA_902602495.3. Taxonomy (NCBI): domain Eukaryota; class Phaeophyceae; order Ectocarpales; family Ectocarpaceae; genus Ectocarpus; species Ectocarpus sp. CCAP 1310/34. The sequence continues at coordinate 71,707 of CACKRE030000338.1, read as the reverse complement.
AAAAAAAACGCACCGCACCGCACCGCACCGTCAAATATCGAGATGAAAAACACCGCACCGCACCGCACCGCACCGCACCGCACCGCACCGTGACCATGTCAAGCTACAAAAAAACGCACCGCGATGCGGTTTCACATTGTGAACATCCCTGCAAAATAGGCCACGCGGACTGCGTACCACGAGCACGGGCGATTGCATCGATGGGGATTGACAGACCTCTCGCTCTGTGAGGTCCCTCCACATGATTGCTTTTGCACTGCAGGCATTGAGGTCGGACTCTTTTTGATACTACTGTGCGACCGTTCACGGAAAGCGAGGAAGGTGGGATAAGGGATGAAACCTCGAAGGAACTACTTGTTGTTTCGCCCATTGATGCATGTGCAGCAGTATTTTTGTAGTCGTAAAAAGGAAACCGTCCAGTCAGAAGCCAACAGCATCGCGGAAAGATCGCTACGTGTTCGCAGGTTGACATTGGCACTTGCCTGGGTTTGCCATGCCACCTCTGTCCATGGACGCCGCGAGCTGCAGCACCTTAGACTTCACTTCTGCCACACTATCGGAGGCCATCCGGACAGGACTTTTCATCGCCATCCCTGGCGATACAGCAGCAGCAGGATACCCTCGCCGCCGATGACATGATAACAGCTGAAGTGCTGACGTCGAGCTGCAAGTCGAAACAAATGCGGAGGCACTTGTTAGAAACGCAACTACTATTGCACCTGCGAGAGAAACAAGCGTCGAAGCTGGTGCCATGGTGTGGCAGCGCAAAGAGGGGTGTGTGAGAGAGAGGACCCTCTGGATGACCCTGACAGCAACAGCAGCATCAAGAACAGCACAGCAGCACACGATAGGGGCGCACGCAACAGGAATGAGTTCAAAAAAAGCTCCCGTGCTCGTCTCGATGATCATTCACGTACCCCCCTAGCTTACCGCATCATCCGCACCCTCCAGCAGCGGCGCAGCAGCAACATTCCACGACTTACCGCACACCTTGTGGGCAAAGTTGTGATGAAAAGAAAGTTAATGGAAAACAGCACGGCCGATGGTGAGCCTGATTGGTCTCTGCGTGCCCCCGACGTGAAACACTCCTACTCCGTACTTGTTTTTGTGTTTGTTTTTTCTCCCTTCTCTCTCTTGGCGAACGAAGTGAGTGAGCGAAGTCTCTCTCTCCGCTCTCTCGCTTTCTCGTGTCTCTTGTCGTGCTTGTGCGTTTCGTTGCGAGTTGCGTTTACTTCTTTCCCTAGTTTCATCCTCAACATAAGTTGCGTTTACTTTGGGTTTGAGAATTCGGTGTCTGGCGTACTGCTGTAGTCTCTGTTGCATCCTTTGATGCTTTGGCATGTAGTCCGACAGCGTATCTACACACTCCAAGCGCGAGAGGACGCACTTCGCATAGCAATCGCCGTGCTGCTGTGGCTGCATGCCGGAGACCCGCGGCAAATTCATGTGCTATGATAACTTCGCACAGCATATGCATTTGAAGTACTAGCGTGCGACTCGATCAGGCGGACCACTGCTGCCAAGCACTACTAAGCACACGGGTTTGCGTCCTCACGATGTAACTGCTGTTGCGAGAAAGATGAGCCTGCGCCACAAGATCAAGTGCATTGTTTTTCAAACTTTCAAACCAGCTGTGGCTCCGATCGCGTTGTTTGTTGCAGCACTGACATGGAGAAACGCCTTCTGTTGGACGTGCACAGGCTCTCCCTCCAGGCCACGCCCGTACATAAATACACGCGTGACGAGGATGCGTGTCTCTCTCCAAATAAACATGAAAACAGGTCCAGACTTGAAACTTCACGAGAAGCTCAATCCATACTGCTGTACCCCGGCGTGGTCACTGTTCGATTGTTCGCATGCTACCGTAACTTAGCATCGACCTGGCTCGGCGGACTATGAAATTTCGTCGGTCTCAATGCGCTTTAAAACTGAGTATGTTCATCATAGGTCATGATCTGGAGTCCGTCGTGGGGGACGCTAGACATTTCTCCGGATTAACGCGTACCGCGTGTGTTGTCCTCTTGTACGTGATACTGCATACCTCAGAAAACGCCAACAGTGGCGAACAAGTGTCCGTGAACGCCGTAGAGCCGATGCTGGTCGACAGCCACAGGACATCCACCACGGAAGTCACCGACGTTAGCACCGACACCGACCATGACGCCAACGGCGCCGACCGCTCTCGAGAAGGGCAGCAGCAGCAGAGGGGACAGGGGCAAGAGGTCGAGGAGGACCCGAGTCAACGCTGGAGAGCGCTCGAGAAGCTCGTCTCTCGACCCTCGCCGTTCGGCAACGAGACCGGTCAGCTTGCTGTGGGAGAATTCGAACCGTTCGAAAATGTGAGAGATATAATCAACGAAGCAGCGCAAACGCCGGGGAGCTGGAGACGGGGGCTCTCTAGACGGCCGAGTTCCTGTTGTAGTCGCTGGAAGCTCGTAGCCGTTGACTTCTGAACCATTGTTTGTTCGCCTAGATTCCTAAAGTAGTAGTAGATTGACCACCAATACAGCAGAGGTTTGGTCTTTTGTCATGGAGCTTTGGTGGTATGTGTCGCTTTGGAAATGGAAGACACGCGCCCTTCCGACCCTGCCGCCTATTGCCCGATCAGCGCAATCTTGCGCCGAATCGAAACTGGGAAAACATTAACATTGGCTCAATCAATCCTTTGCACTTTGCAAGATGGCGGAGTTGCTGGAGGAGGAGCTCAAGGTTCTCGTCATTGGCGCCGGTGGCTTGGGCTGCGAACTGCTCAAGGACCTCGCCCTCTCTGCCATCACCGATATCACCGTCATCGACATGGACTCGATCGATGTCTCCAACCTCAATAGGTGGGGATGACCTCCCCAGCGTCTATTTAGCAGTCGCAGCAGGTGCACGTTTTTTTTTCAGTGACTGCACGTGGTCACTCCGGGGGGGGTGCGTCGACAGCTGGGCTTGGATGGGATGAACGCCGAGAGCGTTACGGGTTGTGAGCACGTGAACAAGGCTGACGCCCCCTATCGAGTCAGTTCACTCCCAGACTCCCAGCCTCTAGCACGTAGTCAGTCAAGGCTCCGCCGGGTATCAGGTTCCAGCCACACGAGAGGTTGAGAGAAAGAAAGCAACCAATCCTACATACGTGCAAGGAACGGGGGACCCACCCAAGGATTGATGCGTTATTCGGTTTTCCAACCGCACGAACGAGTATGAACGACCGCGCTGGCCGTTTGTAAGCGTGAAAATCCATCCGTCCTTACATCACGGAGCGAAGCTTGAGAACGCGAAAGCGTGTGTAGACTTATCTGTGCTTGTATTTGCTATCGCACAACCGCGCCGCACGTTTGTGTGGATGGATGGTACAGGCAGTTTCTGTTCCGACAGAAGGACGTCGGGCGCCCGAAAGCGACGGTTGCAGCAGAGGCTATCATGGCGAGGGTGAAGGGCTGCAAGGTGGAGGCTCACCATGCCAAGATTCAGGACTTCGACGCGGACTTCTACCGAGAAGTGAGTAGTTTAGCCCTTATGTGTGCATGACGACGACGGGGGGGGGGGGGGGGG